>WOGO01000891.1:398-20335 GCA_015342085.1 Leptinotarsa defecta | reverse complement strand
CTTTGATCTGGTCACTGTACTAAGGTAAAATGCTCAGCAAGCAATCTGTGCAAAGTTTGCGTATTTCTATATCCTGTGATCCTATCAATTTTTTGATGTCTATAAACTTGGAATATTGAAAGATGGGATCCTAAATACTGAGTGTTTTTGTTTTAGAATATTGAAGTTGAGGTTGGAACATTTTTCAATTCAATTGAAATATTTCATGATTATTTTCATATTTGACATTACGTTTTGGACCATATATAGCACAAATTATTTTTTTATCTCGAAAACTGATGGAGATAGGTATAGAACATCATCCATACGGGATGTTCTATTTAAAGAAATAAAGTTGCTAAGACTTTTGATGGAAGTGGCAACGCCGCAATGATGAAAATATTTCAGACCAATAGAACAGGTAAGGAATTATAATATGTGGAATTATCAGAAAAATTCTGAGTTGCATTTTCCAGAAACGTCTAACCTACCACCGACTGTGAGTCACTCTGTATGTTTTCAGGGTTCAAAAAAGTAAAATATCTTCAAGACAATTACGACAGCTGGTGACATCTTCTACTTCGTGAGAGTCTTGATAAAAATTACTTCAGAGTGTTTCTCTTTTCAAGATCATTGAACAATAATGAAATGGTTTAGATAAGAACTGAATCAGTTCTCAATTGAATTGAGTAGGGCGAAATGAAGAGGGTGAATAGAAAATAACTAACTCCATACCGTTATGTAATAATACCTATAGCATGGCTAATTCGATGATCTTGAGATATGTTTAGGCTTGAAAATAATAATACTGTGTACAACGGAGACCAATAGAATCAAGATGATGGAGTTATGTTATCAATCAGATCAGATCTTGAATACTCGCACTAGATAGTTCAACTTCCCAACCGAATTTTATTTCTTTCAATGCCTATCCAGCATCAGGTGAAGTATTTAATATAAAGTCACTTTACAGCTCACCAACATCTAATGCAATGGAATTCATAGGACACATCAAAACATAGTCCAGCTCACTCAATTCCAACACATGTTATTCTTCGCCGGCAGATGGCGCTGTACGTAACTTTGATATATCGGCATTATTGCTTGATCTATTCGCGGGCAGATGGCGCTCTACGTAACCTCCTTGATATAATTCGAACTCACTTTACATGTATTTATTTGTAACCCTCCTTTGGGCTCTTGCTGCCTTCATTGGGCTTGGTAGCTGATTTTCAGGCTCCCCTCCGGAATCGGAAAATATCGATGGTCTTTTTTTTTAAACAATACACGGCTGATTGATTCCAAAGTTTAGATGAAATAAGTATAGTTTAAAAAGACTAAAAACACGTGTAATGTTTCGGAGAATTGTCAAAGCTAGAGGAGTCAACTCACGATATTGCGAATATTGTTTTCTTTTCCAACCCTTCGCTACCTATGTTATCATTTGATTGTTTATTTTTCCATAATTATTCTAAACAATAAAGAACATGCAGATAATACGCAATGCTTCTTCCAATAATCCATAAATCTGAAACGATTCGTGATATCAAACGGAGTGAAATGAACCAAGCTTGCAAACAGGATGGTTTTGAGTGTTATCCAAAAGATGTATTTCCCCACAGGGTTTCTTGGACCTAAATGATAGAAACATTATTTTTAATATAAATCCCTACTTTTTTCCAGTTTTCATTGGTATAAACCTATTGAAAATTTACATTTCTGTAATTCTTAATTTAAATACATTGAATAATACTTTGTCCTCAATGCGGCCCTGGTAGAAAGTTACATTCGCGTGCTTTTGTGTACCTACATTTATAAACCTTGGAGTATAGTTCCGGTGAAAACTACTCAGTATCTAACTAAGTACTACAAAAGCTCAATCTTATACTACAATATAACATACCTGTCCGGGAGCGACACTTTGTATGGGTTGGAGAACCACTTGGCCATCTGTTGTTGTTATTTGTTCCATTGTAGGTACCTACCTAGTAGGAATTTAAATAAACTATATCCAAGTTACCGACGAGCTGAGCTGAAAAAAAAAACAAAAAACATCGTCAATGAGCTGTTAAGATAGGTATCGATTTCCATTCATTTTTGATGTTTGCTGGGTTTTTATTTTGTATAGAGATTTGTAATCAAGACTGATAATCATGATACCTAGGTATAACAAAAATGAAAAACGAAAAATGTTTAAATTACCTAATAAGTTTAGTTTTTATCAATAAGTAGATTCACATATATTTTTAACATGTTCATATCTGATAGTTTCACCAAACTATCAGTCTCAACTTATTTGAAAAAATTTGACATGTAAATGAACAAATTTCAAAAAACTGAATCGAATATATTTTGTTTGAGTCGTTTGCAAATTCGTCAAAATTTGTAGTCTTGAAAACGAAAAACAGTTTTCTATATACCTACCTAAATGATTCTAGGCTTATTAGTTCTTGTTAGTTTATATACAAAGATTCTAGTAATCGGTACGTAAATACCTAGTATAATATAAGAGTCTGTCTACGTTTACGAAATGTTAATTCTTTTAGATAGTCGGTAGGAGTGTATAATAGGTACACACATATTCTCTCTCGTTTCGAAAATTTTGCGACTGACAGACAATTTAAATGATGAGAATACCTATTGGATGGAAGAGCAATTTCTGCCTTGATTTACCTACCATGTGCAGATGGTGAATTCTGCCATTGGTTAGGTTAGTGTCTCTTGTACCTAAGAGTAATCTTTCAATGAAAGCAATTCTCATTATTAGGCATTGGTTAGGTATCTTTAGGCATTGTCTATACACAATGCTTCGGATACTGTGATTTTCATAATTTCTAGGAAAAATAGTTTTCACCAAATACACTATGAAATATATTCAAACATTACCTACCTAGGGCCTTCTTAAATCATTTATCTTGAAAAATTTCATACCTGAGCCTATTCGTCATACATGTTGAGATTTACTACCCAGTGACAAGGGCGTAATGCATATCGAAAAAAATTGAACATACTACTAGATACTACAGGAAATTATGGCACACAAATCACTTTTTGTAAATTACATTATTTCACTAGTCGAAAATATGTTTCTTTTAGAATTCGGAGGTCAGGTTAAATGTTGAGGAACGGTAGTTTTTACAAAAGTAATTATTTGAAAGTACGTTCCTTTTAGAATTTGGAGGTCACGTTAGATATTGAGGATACATAGTTTTTTTTTAATTCTAAAGTAACGTTAAACTAACCCAGGTTAGGTTGAGCTAGCACGTGACAAATTATGGAATTTCAATCTTATCTCAATAAACTTGGCAATAAGTGAATGAAAAGGGATAGAAAAAAGTGCGATGATATGGAAAAAGATGTGTTGAATAAAAATATGTGAATTGCAATCGTTTAGGTATTGCCTGTCAAAGTTTGTATGACATCATACACAAAAAATAAAAAGTGTTCCTACCATCATGTTGTATTATCCCAGAAAAAAACGCGAAAATCTGTGAGTATCCCATAAAGTACAATTTTTTCCCTCAAATTTGACATTTGTCCCCGGACTATAGACTAAGTAGCAAACAACGAAAGAAAAATATCGCTTGTATAAAATGCCATTATTTTCGTTTGGATCGTTCAAGTTCATAAACATTGCAGAAAACTCAATGATGGCGTGAATATCAGATGAACTTATCATCCCAAACTTCAATAAAAATTAATGAATTATTATGTAAATGAATGAAGATGACGTTTCTGACACTGACAAGCCAAAAAAAATGATTTTAAAAATATCAATGGCAATTTCGCATTACAAAATGCCCTGTACTGGCGGCAGGCGAATATTCCATTATGGAGAACGTAGTTAGAACGGCAAAGGTCTTTGTGATCGCCATTGTCGTAACGAGCCGTCCTAGTCAGAAAGATCCACACGCATTTTCTTTTTCCAAATGAGCAATAAACATTTAACTCGATCACTGGTTCAACCCCCGAATGTACCATAGAATATGTTTGATAATTTGTGAACTTACATTGGATATTTTAGTGTGCACTTTCCCAATGATTGGTCGGCGAATTGTAGACCAATGGTCGCGACGCACTACACACAAACACGGTACGTATTGGTTCTGTCTGCTACCACTCCCTTGCCAGCAAATGCGGTCGATGCTCTGTCCGCTTATCGACGAGCAAGAACCCTGCACGCGCGGGAAACTGGCGGCCAATTACAAAATTAGAAAAGGAAAAGTGACTTATTAGCTTTTAAGACCGCTTGCTCGACTGCCAATCAATCGCTTTGACAAATAAACGAGATGATTGATGAAATCGGAGGCTGCTTGATGCAAAATGTTCTTCACTCTTCGAGAATAAGGTGTCTATTACTATATTGTCAATTGACACCTCATATTCAAGGAAGAGTTGTTCAATTAAATAGTATACAAAAGAAAATATTTTGGGTGAGTTCCTTGAATTTTAATGAACTTTTGAATGTCACAAAGACTCTTCTGAAAATAAATAGTTACAATTGAAAAAATCATTTTTAGAAAATATTGAACTTCAGAAATGGGTTTATGCCATCTAGCGGTATAAACAAAAAGATCCACAATGTAAATTTTACAGATGCCTTTTCTTGATGTCCTATCGTTTTTCTAAATCCTTCTTAATGCCTGGAAGACAAATTTTTGAAATGACCACCTAATAATAACGCAGTGAAAATAATATTCTACTTACTTAGTCAGTTCGTGTTTAAACACATACTGAAAGAAACCAATTTATAACAATTATATATCTATAATACAAAGCCCATAGAAGCTCAGAACTGGCATTTTCGTGTCCAGTAAAATGTTAAGTACTTACCCTGACCAACAAAGGACAATGCTAATATTTAATGTAATTACCAACAGAACTGGGTCATTGTCTAAGGATCCTATGTCTAAGGATCCACTATGGTTTGTGACTGCTACCCAGTCACAAACCATAGTGTAAGTAGTTTGTGGTAGCAGTCACTGACAAACCAGTCGGCTTTTTAATTTAATTCACCTCAATATTTTTTTGATAATTTATTATTGATCCATTAAGTTAAGGTAAGAATAGAATGGTAGCCGGGTTTTAAATTTCATTGTTGGTACCAATGAATATGTGGCAATTCTTTTGAATCAACTATTTTCCATTAGATGGCGCAACAGAAGCTGGGTTTTAGTCAAATATCCTGATTATTTTGACTAATGAAATCAACATTTGTGACGAGAGTAATGATTACTAGTAGTGAAATATAAAATCCGGCCACCACATATTCATTATCTTCAAAGTAAGATTGCCGGTCAACAAAAAATGATCTAATTATCGTCTTCTACTGGTAGGAATAGAAACCAAGTACATTCATACTGGAGACAACCAGTAAACACCACACTCACACTCAAAATACGAAGTTTCAAAATCAGATTAGGCAATCTGATTTTGAATTCAAGCTAGAAGATTTTTTTGTATGTTTTGAAGGTGAATAGTTAAATTGAGCAAGAAATATAGCTATTACTTGTGAGAATGAAGTTTGCCAAGAGAGTAACATTTCTCGCGAGTAGAATACTATACTTTTTTTGTTGGATAAGATACTAAAGTTGAAGGTTATTTCAACGGTAATAAAGCTATTTTCACATGGAGATTTCATAAAACGTTTCGACTATCTATCAGTTGAAATTCATACCTCCAGTGAAACGATTCTTCAAGAAAACAAGCCAAACGAAAAAATTCTCCATGAAGAGGATACGTTTTTTCACCAATATTTTTCAACTTTTGTAAACACGTTCTTCAGTTCATTTGCCACTCACTACATGCAGCACCCTCATAAGAGTCATGACGGAAAATAAAACAACATAAGCCTTGAACAAGCTTTATTACCGCAAAAACACAGCGACGCTCGTATTTTGCCATCACGAACCCTCTGTGTGTTTGCAACAGTAAAGTGATAGGTTAATTCTCGACAAAATGCAACATTAATCCATATTTCATATAGAGAAAAACATACTAAAATATTTGATAAAACCCCTATGCAAGCTTTGACAATTATAAATCTATGATACATGCAGATAGTCTATATTACATTAAGTTTTACAAATATTATTTTTCAGGCCAAATCACAATTAGTATCTAGTTTTCGAACAACATCGACAACTGATTTGTACGAACATGAAAACATCTAGCCGAAAAAATTGGGAGAAAAGAAGATTGGCGTATGTGGAAAATGCAAAAAATGGTTCTCTTTTAATAAAACCTATTTGAAATAAAGTTGAAATAAAAACTGAGAGGACAGTTCCGGAGCCTGCACATTTTCAAGACTTCAAATATCAACTTTTCATTTTTTGTGATTTTTGTTAATGTTTTTGGACACAGGAAAAAAATATTAATTCCAATAGACTCTACCCTAAGTAGTTATAAATATTCCAAATTATTTCTGACTTGAAATCCTGAAAATGAACTGTTTTTGCATTTTTCCACAGACGGCAACCCTTCCAAATTTTCCGTACAGTTCAAACTTGTTTTGGTCCAACTAACAGTTTTTGTGGCAGGTTACAGATGCAGTCAATATGTGCAGTCAAAAATTTAGAACATATTCTTCTGAATCATCCAGAATCTGGGGATTATAATAACCAAAATTCAGAAAATATGGACGTTCACAATCACACGAAATTATGTAGTACCCTGCTAATGTTTACAAATAGTTAGGAGTAGACCACAGATCAAGACAGTAAGAAGAAGTTACCATTTACTATTATCATTATTAATATTTAGACGCAAAAATTGTTGAAGTTTATGTACATCACCAGATAAATTGTAAAATGTAAATGAAAATTGTGAAATATGAGATGTATAGAAAATCCTACAAACAGTTGCAAGTGTTTTTCCACCAAAATAACCATGGTAAATTTAGTATGCAGAATACTATTTCTAACTTTAACTCTCATACCCCATATAGAATATTTTAATATCACAATGACAAAAATTCACTTTCGATAAACTATTATACCTTGTAAATTTCTTTAAATTCAAAGGTATGCTATTTGTAAATAAAAATTTATTTTGAAGGACTTTATGTTTGAAAATTGTTTTCACGAAAAGGGTGTTGACAACCCGTCAATTTTTAAAATAGTTGAGAATTTTACAACAAAAATTAAATAACTGGTTGTTATTACGCTATATTGAATCTGCTCCAGAAGCATTAAAGTTCCGTTTGTTCAGAAAATGTTATAAATCAACCAAAAGTTTAGACTTACGAGTTGACACTAGAAAATTCAATCACACAATTCAAAATTCCAATTTAACGTCAAAAATTCTCAGTTTGAATTGTACTTCATAAAATAGATCGGGACTTCAAAGTTTTGGAATTCTGTTTTAAATTTCAATTTTTAAATTCGGGAGATGAACCTAAAATTTGTAATAGCAAAATTTTATGTCAACAATTGTGGCATCAAGAAATCGGAACTTAATTTTTCTAGAATTTTTCAAAATTAAAATTTCATCTTTAAATTTCTGAACGTTGATTTTTTAATACTGATATTTAAGAACAGAATATTTACTTCAAACACGGTATTCTAAATTTTAAATGTGCATCTTGAAGAACTGGAACTTACAATTATTGCAACCTAATTTCCCAAAAGATGAATTAACAGAATAAAGTTAAGTGTTAAAACAAAATATCTCAAAATAACCCACCATTAATAAAACATCACCTATAATTATTTGTTGCTATTCGAAAAATTCTAACATCTGTAACAAAAAGCATTAGATAAAATGCCCATCATTAACATAAAAAAAATGAATACAAATATTAGTCCACTTGAAAAAATCTCAACGTAACGTTCAACAGCCGGAACATTTGTCAATTCGATAAGAGATTGTCTGAATAGCAAACTGTGAAAATTTTATTTCATTTCACTATCACATGCAGAAAATATGCCATTTAAATTTTTTGAAAATACCTACATTATGACCGACATATAACATTTGCTTATATGAAACAGATGATTTTTTTTGAGGTTTTATTATCTGTAATCAAATAAATAGAATTATTCTCTCTGAGATACAAATAAATAAAGTTAATGAACTTTTTTGCACCGTTTTATCACTCGAACAAGTTTATAATAAATGGAATACATATAAAAATTAAATTTTAATTTAAAAAATGACATTTTCAAGTGCCGTCCATGCTGCAAGCAGTTCCCAGAGACACAAAAAATTCGACTAGATGATATCGGAATTTGATTATTATTGTTTGTTTTTTATATCCGTTTCTTTAATGTTGTTTCGAATAATTTTTGCATCAATAAAAACTACCCGTCTATATCTATATTGGAACCTACAAAACTTCTGTAATTTTGGACAAAAACAGATCTTTTATGGTGTAGTCATTTGACTACTAAGGCCTCTAAAGACTGAATTAACGGTCAAAAAATTGATCTGATCAAAAACAATTAAAACTATATACAATAAAGAATAAATACCTTATTTACAAATCTCTCAAAACAAAATAATTTTGTACTATCTTTTTGTATTTTTCTGATGCAAAAAAACCCATTAAAATTACACTTGGTTCAGACAAGAAACACACAAATTTGACAATCCATGGTTATTTTCAGTTAATATACAATTACTAGTAACTACTAAATAGCCTATCACCATTTAATGAGGTGCTTTTAACACCGCTAGTCATCTAAAATATTGACATGATTCTACACCAGTCTTGTGTAACACTAATAATATAATAGTTACATCTACCAGAATTTTTTGCAGGGTTTACACGAGAAATTCTTCTCAAGAAACCAAAGAGGCCATCTTACTTCCCACTTAAACATTTTACCCGAAGCCGATTGGAAGACCTGATCTAAGTTTTCTTGAAATTGTGTAAACATCCGCAAAAAATTCAAAACTCTATTGAGTGCAGCCTTTAGATCATATAGTAAAAATCTTAAATATTTGTTACATTTTCATATTGGAAGTGAATAATGATTTTATTCTATTCTTTTGATACCTATGAGAAAAAACTTTGTTTAATTAATGCAAAACATAATTAACTACAACCCTCATAAGCGCTTTTCTATATATGGTAACTAATATATAAATATAAGACCAACCCAATTTTATATACAAACGAATTATCCAAAGTGCAAGTAGTCAAAATCATTTTTTTGCCATCGTACGGATATTTTGAGGCGAAGGGAGATCTATGATTACATTTAACATTATGAGGTAAAGTTCCGTTATTATTGTGCTTAATATTTTGATATTTCAACATACAATGTGTTCGAATAAGTTCAAAACGCACTTTTGACATTTTGGTGCATTTACTTCTTAAATTTAATGATACAGATTTAGTGATTGTAACAGTTTTCGAACGAACTTTTAAGAATATCGAGCCAAGCAAAAGAACGAGATTTGGATTCACAAATTATGCACTATTCATTTCAATTGTTACCCACATCGATGACAAGTGGAGTTGACACACTGAACGTGGAAAAAAAGATGAATCAACAGAAAACAGTTATAGAAGTTTCTGTTCATATTTGCTAAACATAAAATGGCTCATAATGAAAATGTATTCAACCGAGACGTGAACTTTTTCCGGTCGAAATTTCTTAGGAAAACTGGTACAAGTTTCAAAATTTTCAATTACAATCGATTTCTAATACATCATTTCAATTTAAACAGAGAAGGATCAACTTCCAGCAATATTGAGAAAGAAGATACTAAAAGAAAATTCATAAAAGCTGTTCATCTAAATTCAAATAAAGTTCCATAACTAGCTCACTTGAAAGTGTGAATGGAAAGATCTTTTGATATGAAAACTGTTGGTACACAGTTTTCACGTGAAAGCTGGAAATATAATGAACAAATCTTATTGAAATTCAACACTGTGAGGTCTAGACCACGATTTGATCTCCACAAACTTTATTTGAAAAATATATCACAACATGTTTCACTAACACAATAGCTTTATCTAGTGATCTAAATCACTGTGTTAGCGAAACATGTTGTGATATATTTTTCAAATAAAGTTTGTGGAGATCAAATCGTGAGGTGTATTATTATGGATCTTCATCAAGTAACGGCCAAATAAATTTGAACATTGAATTATGCAATGAGAAATTAAATGATGTAGTTTTATAATTATGGATTCTAATTGTATGCCAAACTAATATTCTTCGTTGAAATGGACAATAACTGTAAACAAGTAAATATGAAATAAATTTTCAACTGAAACACTGCAATTCTATAAATACAGTCAACTCATGAAGTTGCAAAACTATGAATGCGTACTTTCCATTTAATATAGTGAATGTCGAATAAAAACTATATAGAAAAGGTAAATTAAAACTGTAAACTGCTATTATTGAAACTGTGAACGCTATACAGTTTCATCCAAACTGTGCTTGGGGAAAATTTACTTATGAGAACTGATCCAAAGGCAATTAACAAAAGTAATAAGAAAATATTTATAAATGCAACTGTTGAATATACAAACAAATCAACACGTTCAATGTATCGAACCCAACAAAAGCAATTATGAAACAACGCAAGCTATATGTTATATGTAATACTGAGGTGAAAGCAAATGAAATCACGTGTTACTGCAAAGACTATCGGAGAGCAAAGAAATATAATGTACAACTAATACGTCAATATAATAAATTTTGGCAACTACGCTAATTCGCTGTTTATTATTTTTCATGTTAAATATCTATATGAAACCCTGTGCATTATCTGAAATTAGAGCTAAAGGTCCAAATAATATATGCTCGAATGACCCTCGAGACTAAAATACTAATATTTGTCTTAATAAGGCGGTTATAATATTTTAAAAACTAGTTAAAGCAAGGGGTCTCCGTATTTAGCCGAATGAATGTTTTGTTTCTCACCACAAACAGCCTAAACGACTGAATTTGAATGGATTACAAAAATAGATCAACTGCAACATTTTCGAAATATTTCGAACCGACATCAATATTCATCCAGAAAAATAGGAGCACCATCGAAGGAAATTATATACAAAAGAAAATTTTGATGATCACAGCAAGAAAAACGACATTAAAAAAATATGTACAAAATTTGTTGAATGGGTTAAAACTGTGTGCAACGGAACTAACATATTAAAAAGACTGTACATCAACATGCAGTTTTATAATATTATTCAAATACTTGGACAGCTTCTTTTCAAGAGAATTCCTAGAAATAGCGAGAAAACACCTGATTATTATTTGTATTATCATAATATTCAATTACCCAAATACTATCCTACACAATCCAAAAATATTTTGTTACATCTACCATATATCTAACTCTCTATCTACGAGTTCAAGGTTTGAAATACCTTCTATCTAATTGAAACTTTTTGGAAATTTTGTTAATTTTTCACACCAATTTCAAAATTTTCATCAATTCAACATCAAAACAATTAAAATACTAGCTCCTCTTCCACTGACCACTTCTTAAAAAAATATGTATAATTTTACAATAAAGTTTTTGGCACTAAAATTTTCAAGTATGAAGAATCATGTACTGTTTTTTTGTATTTTGCTAAATTGTCAACATTTTTGTAAGATGTTAGTTTAAATTTTGAGGAGAAATCATTCTTGGGTAATAGTCAAAGTATTGATTGACCAGAGAATAGCCAAAACATATTTTCATATGCAAGAAAACAATACGATTAAAAGAATTTGATAACCAATGGATATACTTTAGATTTCAGTCCTTACAAAATTTTTCATGAAGTATAATTTTCTCCCTAAAATCACTATTTAAATAGTTTTCCATGTGGTTCCAAACATAGTGTATGTAAGTCTTCATTAGAACAGTACAATGGTTTTTTATCAGTCTATTTGAGCCAAAGTTACGAAAATATGCTAGAAAAGTTTAGATCAAACTCAAATTCTTGAAAATGAAAAACATATTCACAAAGTAATAAAATCGAAAACAAAATTTAATGAAAAAAAAAACTATTTTCTTGAATGAACATTCTTTCATTACCAAGGATTCTATCATTATTATCTTTTAAAGTTTGTACATATTGTGACTTGAAAATGTTTGCCATTAATAATGCCACAGACTAAAACAAAAAATCGTACCCAACCAAAAATAAATAACAGATCATTGTTAAAAATGAAATCTACATACTTTCAACTGAAGCAGCATTCCAGTCAGAGACATTGAATAAGCTTTACTTTGAAATCCAAGCTTGGAGCATCGATTCTAATTTAAATACTAACATGTAAAAATATACTTGAACATTGGTGTTAAATAATCGACAATTATTCCACATTTTAGGCATTACGTAGTATGTAATATATACAATAAAAATGATCATTTCTGTTCAATATCACAACTATATATTCCACGACTCTAGTGACGCAAAAATCCCTGTTGAAAAACATTCAAAGACGAAAAGTGCAGAGTTTTTTTGTTACGTCAAACATAGAGTGTACGAAAGATTATTACATTTACAGGCACATCAAATATTTCAAAACGCTAGATTTTATATTCGTACATTAAAAAACTACCCAAACCCCAAACGGCAGTCAGAGGAACCTTGAGGCACACTCCGACTAGCCTACTTGAACACTCCGTTAGTTAGATTTTTCACCGTTTCCTATATACATGTAAGTAGCCTAACTGAGATGGAGAACGGAACACTACTACAAAATTTCGGCAAATTTCAACTGAAGCCAGTATTCAACAGAATGATAAATTATGAGTCGAGTCATTATTCGACTATTTCATTAAATATTTTAAAATGAATTACTCTCAAATAACTAAATAGCCTTCGGCAAGTACAAAACTAAAAAAAAATGCTGAATTACGAAACGAGTCATAAATGTCTGGTTATTAACTTGACGGGTCGAAATTTGACTATTTCAGACAGGATTACTTTCACATAAGAATTCACCTAAATAGCTAACTGCAAAATTAAAATTCGAGGTAAGTTGTAAATGACTGATTATTAACTTGAAAAAATTCAATCAAACAATGAGTAGTTGGAAGTTTCAAAGTGAAATAATTATTGACTTGATAAGTCTAAAAACAAGTCGTAGATGACATGATTTCATTGAATTACTTTCAGATAAGAATTCAACTGAATAGCGTCAAGTTCAAAACTACAATAGCTATTGATATATTTGTCCATAACTAGTCATGAGTATCTGATTGCCGACTTATAGTCAATATTTCACTATTTCATCAGATATCTTTGACTGAATTAATTTCAAATAAAAATTTAACCAAGCAGCGACTTTCAAGCTACATAAAAGTATAATTTTTCATTTACAACTTCAAAACATCTGTTATTCAATTTGTACGTAAATATCTGACTATTTTACCAGATATCTTTGAATTGAATTCAAACATAAATTTTAAATGCAATTAAAAGTTGAAGTATAATTCAATTTACTATATACAGAAATTATTTTACTTCATATACTTTAAAATCAACATGGCTTTTTCCGAATATCTTGCTTTTCAACAAAAAAATCATTCAAAGACTGAATATTGATTCAATATTAAGTTGAAATATAGTTGAAGACGTACTTGTAACAATTTAGAATAAATACCGAGAATAAGTCAAAATTCACCGAAAGTGAAGAATATTTCAACAGATTTGCAGTGACTGTCTCATGCCCTCCCTTTCCTTCATCTCAGAAAATAAATCAACATTAACAACTGACTGACTGATTCGTTAACGAGACGAACTGCATCAATTACAAATAAAAATAATTTCAAGCTTTAAAACAAGCCTATACTATTAAATATCAACATAAGCAATCTCCAATCCTTGAGTGGAGAAAAAAACCTATACACATTAATCAAGAACATCATAAAATCAATATACAACAAAATGCAACGTGTTACCCACCGAAGATGGGAGAAACGTTTGCTTTTACACACATTGTCACAGGATTCTTCAAAATAAGCCGCAATTATTAAAAAACAATACACTGAAGGATCGCTGAATATTTTTATAAATCTGAAAATAAACTTAGTTTCTTTGCATGGGTTCAAATCGTACCATTGCCTCATTCTTCATTTTATAAAAATATCAAGCTTTCCATTTTAATATAAAGAATATAAATTATAGTTTTCAAAATTGCCCCATTGCGGGAGGATTGAACTCTTTACTTCATCTATAGTCGTAACTATTATCACTATTTTTATTTTACTAAAAGCTAATTATACTTTTGATATGAAGGCAGTATAGAAATATCTGACTTTGCATAGTAATAAATTAAAGAAAATTAATATATTGTTCCTGCGGAAAGCTTCGAAGAAATTATTTTCATCCGCACAAACGTCTACCTAATATTTACAAAAAATAACTACACACTTAAAAACACATCTGTTAGAAAAACTTAAAGAAAATCAAATCATACCCAATACTAAATGTACTAAAACTTCTTTTCGAAAGACTATTAAGTTTGCTAAAAATAATAATTGACATAACACAGATTAATATGGTAAGATAAATCATTATCTTCGAAAAAAAAAAAGCTACAGCTAACACCCCGTTAGTACAGAAAGGTTATGTACAAAAAATTGCACATAAATTAAGGTGTATGATAATAATATTGCATTAAAATAATAGGCAACTTTGCTAAAATTTAAAACCGACACAAAAAATTAGGTTACATATGCAATATTATAACAAATTCTAAATTGTTCAACCTAAAATTTGATGAATATACCAAACCACGCGTTCCGTAATAGAGCGTTTCTATGTTTTTGTAAACACTTTTGTAAGAAAAAAAAAACAAGAACATGGTAAATGAATGAATGATCCAATGCATAAAGTCGACAAGCTATCAATTTATTTTCAGTTGTGGAGACTACAATAACATATCTTCTCGATTTTATTACCAATCAATAATTTCAATAACCAAAACCACATTTTTTTCAATGTAATTTCATCAAAACCTGAAAAACCAATTTTTAGATAAATAAACAAAAATCAAGCAATGAAATATGCAGATTGTTGTTTCAGAAAACTTTTTTTTCAAGAATTGCATGCATACAAATTATCCAAACCTGAATACAGATTACATCCAAAACATGAATTTTCAAATCCGAAGACTGTGACATTTAAGAGAACTGCAAACTTTATGCACGACCTTTCATATTTTCATCCAACCTTAATCATACTTTCAAAAGTGAACATCAGAGATTCTTTTCTTACAAAAATGTATACAACCCGGCAATCCCATATCAGAAAAGCTCTACTTCCAGGTTTCCCCCAATCGTCAACACAACACCTACTTAGTATCTCTCATACCGAACATACAAAACTAATCGTTGCAACTAAAACATTACTCGTTACAAATAACCGTACGAATGTACGGGAACAACATAAACTAACACGTAAATTATTTTTTATTCGGCGAACCAAAGACTCGCCGGCTGGTATTGGTGACTCTTTGCTGGACTCAATGGAGCGAAGCCATAAGAGGCTGCAGCAACTTGGGCGTGCGACGGAAACTGCAAGTGGGCCGGTAGCGGGTGACTGGCATGACTGGCCAGTACGGGCCTGGCGCTGGAATGATGGGCTGGAGGCGGAGGTAAGGCCCGGCTGCAGAGAAAATATATGTTTCAGATTCACTTGATAAGAGGTGAGTATCACAAATCAACATATATTTGAGGTTTTTAACTGACTGAAGTACTCAGTACGGAAAACACTAAACCTTGCAAAATTTTCTGACAAATCAATAAACCAAAAAAATTTGTAGAAAAAAAAAGATCGAGAACCAAATCGATTCATAAACTTGCATACTGTTCGCGTTATAATTTCATATTAATAGGTTGCACCAAAAGTTTTGTCCGTTTTGATGTCATATGTTTTCGTGACTCCATGTATCAATAAATATTTATTCTACTGTGTCGTGATATACTGAATGATAGAGAATATTGTAGTCTATACATTGATGCTGTTATTTTTTTCCAAATTTTAATTTTCTGTCTCTTTTCAGATTATATTATACAGTGCATTTCTTTAATACCCCCCCCCTCCCATTTTATTTTTTGAACGAGTCAACTCAAAAAATTGAAATTTGGGATAGTGAATTTAATGCATGAATACTTCATTTTGAAGTGAAATTGACAGATGAAACTTTCAAGATGGAGAGTGGGCGCCATCTGTGAAAAAAATTAAATGGAAAGGGAGGTCTTGTGACACATCATTTTGATCGACTGTACTGCCAAACATGCGCCAAACTAACTGACTGTTATAAGAAAACAAGTATAGCTGAGGCATCAGTCAATATAATAATAAGACTGATGATCTTCTAACATAACTCAACCTCTGACGGAAGCAGCAAACTCTTACGAAGGTTCGAAATAGATGAACACTTCAATCTAGCAGACTATTATAATCTTCATGCAGTCATTGTTCACTGTGGTTCTGGCGTTGAATCTGGTCATTATTACACCTTGGTCAAAGACGAAACGAACCTGTTTAAGGTTGACGATAGTCGTGTCACGAAGTGTTCTGGCGATCACTTAAATTTATTGAAGCCTCTGGAGACACTATACATTTTGTTTTATGCGAGAGAGGACATTGGCAGATAAAGATCTTTAGATAAAGTGGTGATTCAGGTTTTTCCGGGTTTTTTTGCAGCTGAAAAAGCAAATGCGCCCCTGGAATCAGTAAAGTCGCCCCGGAACGACAAATAATTTTTATTTTTGTTTTATATTTTCATAATTTGTATTTTGGAGGTGTTATTAGGTGAATATCTGATGTAATATTGTTACTACAATATACAAAGAATATTTACCGAAGAGAGACATGCTAAACTAATATTATCATCAAATATTATTGTTTAAACAATATAAACAATTCTGTTCTCCTAATACAAAACAACATGAAAATTAAGAAAATGAAATAAAAACTGAGGTTGCTACTGAGGACTTACGAAGATTCCCAGATTTATATATTCGAGATGCTATCATTAATTTCACGAAAAGATTATTTCCGGTCCTCATTAGGAATGAAATGAGTAAAAAGAATCTTATATGTGCCTGGTTTTATTGAGAAAAAAATAATGATATAGATAATGTACTAAAAGCTGAAAATAATTCAGAAAGTTCTAGGTAGCAGTCATCACACCACACTCCTCAGCAATCTACGGTATTGATCAGATGAAATAATAAAATCGTTGGGCGTAGCATAACCTGAATAAATATATGAATACCACGCCCAATAATTTTATTATTTTTTCATCTGATCCATGCTGTAGATTGCTGAGGAGGCTGGTGTGATGTCTGCTACCTAGGACCTCCCGAATTATTTTTTAGCTTTCAATACATTGTTAATACATTTCAACTTGAAAAAACTTTACTCAACGTGGGTGGTGTATCGTTAACGACGTATCATTTTTAGCCACTCTAACGCCACACAGTCCTCAACACGATACAAAATCTTGACTCGCGTGGGAGACTCGTGTTTGTATCCGGATTCTGAGTAAACAAAGTTTTTTTAACGATCATATTGGATTTGCATCTTTTCAAATGTATACTACTATTCTACTAGTCGTGGCCTGTCTTGACTTTGGTGGGAGATCCATACTTATATCCCGATACTGAGTTTACAAATTTCTTTGTATGTATAGATTATATTGAATTTGCATCTTTTTAAAAGTGTACTAGTATAGTACTAGCACACACATTTTTTCATTAGACGTAGACATACTGGAACTTTTACATTAATATTGGGAAAACCGCATAGGAATAAATTACATGTTCAATAGTACTTACCTCTTTTTATATCAAGTGAAAACGTTGGTCGTGATGTCACTAACATCTGATATAAACTTGGCAACATCGTGAAACTACTTCATAGAGCAGAATTTAATTTTCTTCTTTTTCCTGTATTCTCGTTGTTCTGACTCTGAGAGCGACATTGCCAGCTTGTTTTTGAGGACGATTTGATGGTTAATTCCGAAAATATGAAGAATTTCAAATTACGAAACAAAGACTTTATTTTCAGATTTTTTCAAAGAGATAATAGGTTGAGTAGTACTTTTGAATAGTTATCTCCTTTATTCATTCATGTACTTTTCATGTGCATTTCAGAACATGGTTTGGAAGGGGGGGTAAGTCAAAATGTTAGTGATGTCACAGTAAATTCTGAATCTGCTAATTTCCTTTGGAATGGAAAATTTCGGTTCAACTTTCTGATGAATGGAACATTTTCTCATAGAACTAACGAATAATATTAATTTCATCTTTTTTTTCGGAAATTATGAAAGTTTATTGGCTTTCCCCTATGAAAAGAAAATGAAAATAGCAGCCAGCAACAAGTAATTACGAATATTCCTCTTGGTTCAGACCACACTGAATCAGCAATGTAACGATTTATATAGGCGATATCGAATGTATTTTTCTTTTCCATTGTATTCATGAGACCAGTATTTCGGTCGTAAGTGCCAAAGGGAAGCAACATAAACGCGCCCCACGCGAATTTATTGCCAAACCAAAATTATTATTCAAATTTTATATTTACGACCGACCTGTTATAACTGCGTAATGAGATTTATTGCCTCGGATTACACCCGCTCCGGTCAAGTATGCATCTCACATATATATTAATTTCGTTATTAGTGATATATTAACGTGTGGCATAATGGCTTGGATTCAGCTATGAAAATTATGGTGTTGGTGCTTTTTGATGTATCTTTATGGTGAATACAGCCACCACGTGCGACTAAGGAAAAGTGTCGTGAAGATAAATTAGATGAAGCTTTCGTGTTCAGTTTTCACCGAGTTTTGTTTATTTGGGATTTCTGACCGTAGTTCGTTTTGCGAATTTACCAACAGCTCCTATCCGTGAAGAATTAGAAACTTAATCAAAAAGTTTACAGGGATAGTCGATTTTTTTTAAATACAAAAAGGAGATGATGAATATATTTGAAAACGACGAAACGATTAGATCATTAATGTAGGTTCTTGATTCAAAATGTGACTGAAATGAAGTCGACTATCTAAAATGAAAAATTATGGTAAAAGTTATATTGGTGAAACTTCGAGGGGGATGAACAACAAAAATTGACGATAAACAGAATCAAAATTGTCAGAAGACATTTTGAAATCAGAAGGTGAGCCTCGAGTTGAATTACAAGACGAGAATGATTGCTAATGAAGCTCACTCTAAGAGAGTAAACTAGAAGAATCAGTATATATTCTCGTAGGTAAGTGTATTTCGAACAGCTCCTTAGAAATGAAACGTACTTGGCTTCCCGTCTATAGATAGTGGCGAAATAGCAGGAAACTGATATTAGAGAACACCTTTTACGACATCATATGTTTCAGGAATCAATCAACAACATTGACATAATCCACAATCCTTCGACATCAGGCGAAGAAGTTTAGAAATAAAAATAATCAGCAAAAGAAGAATTGTGTATAGACTTGAGTTTTGTTCATTTCTGAAGATGGAGGCAGATTTTGGCCTCCAAATCGTTAAGATAGATTAGATTAGATTGTCGGGGAGCTGATTCACTGCGACCTTTTCAAATCTATTGTGATGCATCTTGATTATTAGAACTCATTGTCTAGCTTGATCTCTGTGATGAGACTCCATAGCCTTGACACTACCCCTTCATATAGCTGGCAGCCTCTGGTTTCTCTTCCCCGCATCTTGCGTATCTCAGCTTTGCTATGCAGTGTGGTTTCTTCCTCTTCTTGACAGAACCTGTATTGGGTTTCTTCTGTAGAAACCATGCTGTTCATATGTTTCCTGAGCAGGCTATGCCTCGTTAGTAGACCCACCACTAACCCTTTCGGTTGTGGTTTAGCAGGTTTTCCGTGAATCTAGACGATGGTTTCAGAGAAATACGTGATTTATCTGATTGTATATTACTCCAAAAGTAGTGTAATGATGTAACAATTCAATTTGTCACAGTTGGTTACTTGAAGATATAATTAAAAGAAGATCAAATAAGTAGGACAGCCTGTATGAC
>WOGO01000890.1:0-20335 GCA_015342085.1 Leptinotarsa defecta | reverse complement strand
TTCATCAGGAGATTACTAAAACTGAAATCTAGGGTATGTGTTTCACACCGCTGTTCTATGAACAGCGACAAAGGTCATATTTCGAACAATTATTTGTTTTAATATTAGATAGTCGAGCTCTATCCCAACACCAAATCATTATTTATAACACCTCAACACGTGTTTTTGTCACCAAGTGATCATCCCCAAGAGGAAGCTTCACCTGTATGTATGTTTGTTCGTAACTCTTCTTTTCATTTCATATCGGGATCTGTATCTGATTGAATTATCGACATAATTGCTTGATCTTTTCGCGGGCAGATGTCGCTGTACGGAACCTCTTTCATATATGGATATTATTGCTTGACGTATTTCTGGTCTTTCATTTTCAAAGTGTGCTAAGTGTTCCTTATATCTTATTTTAAAAGACCTTTCAGTCGGTCATAAAATATTCTGCATCGCAATCCTTACATTAAATTTTGTAAATTCCAGATTTCTATGAATTCTCGACTTTGTCCTTTGGATTTCCTCATAGGTTCCAAAGTTTTTCGTGTATTAGTGGTATGGAACCGAGATTTATTTATTTTGGTTTTGGTCGTTTCTGAAAGTCGGAATATCGTTCATCCTCAACCTAATAACTCAAAAATATGAATAAGTTTTCACATCAATTCAAAAGCTTGCATTATTTGATCGGAAAATGGATATCTATTTGTTGAAAATAACTGTACTATGATGGAGATTATATGAATACGAATGAAATAAGGGAAACTTTTGATAGTGTTCCATAAGTACTTTCCTCCAGGTCAAAATATGGCAATTAATTTCTATTATATTTCGAAATTTTCTTTAGTTGAAATGAAATATCTTTCTCTGAAAATATGAGAAAATCGTAGATGTCCAAATTACTCACCTTAATCTTCACATCAAGTTCATTTAGAGTATTAAATATAAGCATGCGAATAACAGAATTCGATAATTCTAGAAAAATTCTAGTTCTCTGAAATAGAAAACGTTTTTCAAATTCAACCGACATTGTAGGTCTTGTCGTTTTCCAGATAGCAATAGTGTAATCAGCTAAACAAACGTCCTGTATATTCAACTGTTAATCAGTATTCTTGTTTTTTCAATATTGACATCATTAATCATTCAGAGTATTACTCGATTTCATCTAAAAAATAACTACAAAAATTATTCGCCAACGGCGTGTTATAACTCCATTATTTGATTTTGATTATATTTTCTACCAATCGTTGTTGTTCGGTTTTGTAAAATATTGATTACTCGCTGTGTTCCATTAAACTTTTTCTGTTAGAAATGTTCATAAATCATTAATGAATTCAATTTTCACGCCAACATCCCTGAATTATTACCAGAAGTGAACATGATATCAGATATGAATTCAATGTATTCCGTTTTTAAAAAGTATTGTAATTACGTAACATACGATCAACAGGAATATATCAACTTCATTCTGCTCATATATTCGAAAAACTCATGTTATCTACCTATTCGATACGTGAATGACGAAAATGTATATAATATTTTGTCCATAAAAGAAATTTTTGTTGATTAGAAAGGTTCATTAGTTAAAATTAAAATATAATCATGCATGATCCACATGTTTTCATAGATAAGTACATGTTGTAGATATTTTTTTGTTTGAGAGTTTTTTGTTTGTTAGAATTATGGAGAAGTAGAGAGCCAAAGAGCTGATTTAGTATAAAAATAATCTCTCCAAAAGTTATCCCTTTATAAATTCAAAACAATTCATTTTTCCGAAGATTTTCCTTGATAATATTCAGACACCACGAATATATGTATATGAAATCATATTGAATCCTTATATACATTTCTAGCAAGCTATTTCAACAGAAGGAGAAGTTAAAAAAAATATTGATGTGTGTTTAATATCAATTTCAATGAATACTCGATTCAAATAATTTGAAATCCCTGAAAGAACAATTGAGAAAATTGAAAAAGCAAATTGAGAATAGCAGAGCGTGTTTGTACCCATCAATATAACATCAAGTTGTCCTAAGCTGAGATCAACCACAGAAAGGAACACTGGTTTAGGAGAAAATTCAAAGAAACTGCATATATGTTGTCCAACGACGTATTCAGTCAAGTCAGCGTAGAGATAGGCAGCATATGGAAACCCATAGCAACGCGGAAAACAGTCAACTTCCGCCAAATGGCCATCTCCTGCTGAACCGGTGAAGCGGAAAGAGAAAAGAGACGATTTGGAGACGTTTGACCTATAAATAGTCATCCCTCGGAGGAATGAGTCCAGTCATCACCTGAAGACATTGTTGATACTAACAATGGATACTAACAATCGAAACAATCGAAACGTCGTGAAGTAACTTGGCTCGAAATCGCCTGATTTTTAAATTTTTATTTGATTTTACATTTTTTGCTTGATTTTTTATCTTATTGTAATTTCTTGTCAGGATTTTTTTGCTAAATAAACCTGGGATTTTCAGCTATTATATTCAATTTTAATTTTTGTTTGTTATTTAGGAGACTTTAAATCGTATCATATCAGACAATGGAAGTCCGAACTAATGAAATTCAACATGAAATATTGTCAACCACCTTAAAACATAGAGAAAATAACTTCTGTCTGATTTCTATTGAGATTTTTATCTGTTACGACCGGTGTTGGTTCATAAGTTCACTTGTTTCAATAGTTCACTTGGGAATCTGTGTAAAATCTGTTTTCTCGTTAACCAGCTGTCACTTCCCTATGAACGACCACTCTCCAAAATCAGAACTTGTGCGAGCTAAGGACTAACGTGGTCTTACGTTTTAACGTGTGATTCCTAACACGGGTTGAAAGATAGCGAGTAAAAATCGATCGTCCGGCCTGCGGCTTGGACCAACGATTCACGGTTTATCAAACCAAAACCGGTCGTAACAAATAATAATCTTATTAGTCATAAGACAGGAACTATTTTCTCTTTCCTATATTGCGTATAATCAATGGAAAATATCCTGGAAAGACGCAAAAAAGTTGTTTACTGTATACTGTGATTGTAATTGGCTCATATTACCGTATACTATTGAGGGAAGTATTTTTGAGAGATATTATTTTTGAAAAAAAAAGTTGTTTGGCTCTCTACTTCATTGATATATATAAAAACTGAGGAATCTTTACATATCATCGACAACGTTTTTTCCTAAAAATTGTATACTATGCACCTATATGCTTTGATCATTGATGAGTACGGGTTTTTTCTTTGGAAATAGATCAATCTCATTCATGGACTCAGTATCGGAACCAAATAAAAAAAAATATTCGCCAAAAATATTCACTCAGGCGGTCGTCAACTGTCAAACATTTTTTATACGAGCCGATTGCATTGGTATTATACACACCGAGAATGAATTATTCTCATTAAAATTTCACAAATCGTTTACATTTGTGAAGCGAAAGCTATTAAGCAGTTTTCCCAAGCTCTAAAACTCTATATATTGAATTTAGGAAATATTCTTGATTTTTTATATCTCTATCGATATATAAAGACTGAAAAACTTGCTGAAAACCGCAAAAAAAAAATGAAAATGACAAACTATAATCATGTCTTCGAAATATATGTAGAACTTTTTTGACATTTTTTCAGTTTTTTTTTTATTTTCAATATAGTCTGCGTTGAAATTTACACACTCCTTTCAGCGATGCTCCCATCTCTATAACCCGTCCAAATAGTACTCGGCGTTTTTCTCTGCGAAATACTCATTCACGAAGTTGTTTGCCTCTTCATATGATGGAAATCCCTGTCCTCCCAGCGCAATTTTTAAAGAGGGAACAAAAAAAGTCTCTTGGGGCTAGATCTGGTGAGTAAGGCGGATGACCAAGTATTTCAAACCGTACTTCGTGGATATTCACCACAACAACTGCTGAGGTGTGAGAGGATGCGTTGTCTTGGTGAAACATGAATTTTTCTGTCAGCAAATGTGACCGTTTTTTTGCACTTTCTGCCCTCAGCTTGTCAAGTAATGATGCCTAGTATGATGCTGTGATCGTTTTTCCTTTTTGAAGATTATCGATTGAAATAACTTCAGGACTATCCCAAAAATAGTTGCTCAGCCGAAAAAACAATGTTTGCTCATTTTGGAGCCGGTTACCCCTCTGAAGTTCACTGTTAGGACTGTATTTTCATTTCGAGCATATACTAGTGTATCCAAGTTTCATCTACAGTAATTAATTGGCGCCAAAACTAGATTTTATTGCGTCTGATCTGCACCAACATAGCGTTGGAAATGTTCATTTGCGTAGGCGTATGGTCAAATATTTTATAACAGCTTGATAGTCGATTTTCTCAATTTTTATAGAAACATTCAAATCAAGTCACTTCAATGGATGTTACATAACAAATGAGCGTCCAAAATAGTTGAAACTTTGGTAATTGTTAGATGAACAACGAAATCAACTGGTTTGCATTTAAGAGTGCTGTTATCTCTATATTGAGGTCGGAAAATTTTCAAACCAACCCGTACTATGAAATCAAATTATTGGCTGCAATCGTGTCATAATACAGTGGAGAGCAACTGTACGAATATTTCTATACGAATAATATCCTCAACTCAAAAACCGAATTCACAATGGAACGGGAAACCCACGAAATAATCACTTTCTTGGACATACTAATGAAAAGATGTGGAATGGGACATTGGAGCATAGAACGTACGAGAAATCAATAAACCCATATAGGTATCTCCACCACCAGTCACGACAAGAAGGTGGTATAATTGAAACTTCAGTTGGGAGAGCACATGTGAATCACAGAGTCAACTATCTGAAAACTGTCTTTAAAAGAAATGAGTTGAATTCGAGTGGCTAGAGAAAATAATACCATAATAAATTCATATTTGCCTATCTATGGAAAAGCTTTTCTACCCTTTGTGGAGAATACAACGAACATATTTGAAATAATCCTGAGAAAACACATTGTGTAATCAATGTTTTGGTCAACAAAAACCATCAGTGGTCAGCTGAGGACTGCAAAGGACCTTGGTGGTTTACCTAAAATAGAATTACGTGGAGGAATGTGAGTGCCCGGCTCAATTAACACGAGAGGATATCTGACCTGGGGCATACAGACTAATTTGCAGTAGCGAAACAAGCAATCGGAGTTATAGCTTTTGAAAATATCCCAAGTTCACAATAGAACACGAGGCTACTTTTCGAAACCGTATGGAGAAGCGATGAAAATTCGAGAACGCAAAAAAATTACAACAAAGAGAAAGAGGAAATTCACAATGAAGTCAGGCTACCTGAAAAAATAATCCAATATATAGCTCTGCTGATGACACCATACTCGTCCTGTCATTCTATTTGAATTTCGAGACATCGACTGCAGATACACATCTTCGTTGGCAGCAAGAGGCTGCATATCTCATCCAGAATCTAAAGGTAAAAGTAAGCAGGTTCAATTCAATGCCACGAAAACCCAGGCATCGGTTTTCTCCAAAATACAAATGTTTCAGGACAGACAATTTCGCTTTCTGCTTCGATAGGTTTGTTGGGGGTTGAAATGGACACCAATATGTCCTGGCACAATCATGTGGCTGGAATTGCTAAGACTGCTTCTCAAAAGCTTGGAAGACTGTTCCGAACCAGAAATCTGTAGAATCCTAAACAATTTTTGATGCTTTATAAAGCTCAGATCGGACCTTCTTTGAAATACTGTTCACATATATGGAGATCCGCCTCCAAGCATAGCCTGAAGCTGCTGGATTCCATCCAGCACTTGCAATCTTGATAGTCTGGAACATCGAAAAAAGGTTGGATAATTATCTCTCTTTTATGAATATTTTCACGGAAGATGTTCAAGTGACTTGGCACTTTGATTCCACCAAAGCTGCTCATCGTTTCGAGGTTCAACTCAGTAAACCTTGAACTTCACTGTTCAAGAACTCTTCCATTTGTAGAACTGCGTTCATGTGGAATAAACTCGTATCAGGTTTAAAAAAAATCTGTTAAAAATCTGTTTTTCCGTTAATCAGCTGTCGTCCCCATTCAATTAAAGCAATAAAAAATAAAGCAATTCCATCACCACCAATCCATTGATGTATTTCCAGCTTTGAAAACGGCTAGAGCACTTTTTCCATTGCGTCATCACCTTTGCTAATGTACACAGTCGTGGATGAAATGTTAGACATCAAAAACTGCAAACTACTATGAACAATCTCAGAAAATTATTTTGACACAGATGTTTCGAGTCTTAAAAGTTTACACTCTATGGAGGAGCAATTAGATTGAAAAATGTGTTGTGTGAATGAATGGAACTGTAAACATATTTCATCATTCAGCCAATTTAAAGTTTCATATCAAATTGAATGAATTAATACAATAGAATACTATACAATATCTTTATTTCTTAAAATGATCACTTCACGATGCTATAGGAGTCGTCAATGGTGAAAAATATGAAATCTATATAAACATAAGTAAAACAGTATTACGAAATGCATAAATTTAACTATTGAGAGTGGTTGTTTAAAATAAACAATCAAAAGTGTTTATACATGTACATAGTAGTTGAACTAAGTAATGCCGGACATGATATTACTTGATAGTTGATAGGCGAATGTATATATTCAAAATATTCATTGATATTGTAAAAATAACCATCTATACAAGATATTTTCTGATTCACCGTTCGAATAATGAAATTGATGATACACTTTTTAGGCCGGAAGACAGACAATTGAAAAATTTGGAACCTGCTAGAGAAGGCCTCTTTTCGAATAATTTTGTACGATGTTGTTGGAGTTTGATTAAATTTCCGTTCCTTGTTGCGTAATTATGACAGGAGTTGGTTTCTAATTCGAGTTCGCGTTTTTTCACAGAGAGCAGACAGTTGGAAATATAGAGAGAAGGTACTGTTAATATCTTCCTTTACTTGAAGACAGGTCTACATGAATCAGTATGGAGTAGATTGTAAAGCATTCGAATTATTCGTTTCTGAGCAATAAAGACCCTATTAATATTTGTTGCGTCTCCTCATAAGACCACTTTATGAGATAGAACAGAATTCACAAGAGTATAGTAAACATCTAAGAGTTGTTCTTCACTCAGTATTTTTTAATCTGCATCGAGGCATAGACACTGCTGTTAAGTCTTGCACTCGCGTAGTCGACTTGAAATTGCCAGTTCAATGAGTGGTCGATGTGAACTCCTAAAAACTTTGTGGATTCTGAAGGGTATATATTCGTGTTATTTATAATAACGTATATGGGATGTTTCACAGATTTTCTTGAAAAAAACTGTACCAGTACTGTTTTTTTCGCATTGACCATAAGTTCATTTCTTTGACACCACTTTGAGAATTTTTAACTCATTACATTCAATTTCTTTTGTAGTTTCAAAGGACTGTCGGCTTCTGCGGAAATAGCAGTATCATCGGCAAAAAGAACTATCGAAGTAGTGCCGATATGTTGTGGTAAATCATTTATGAATAGTAAAAATATTAATGGTCCAAGACTGAGCCTTGTGGAACTCCAACTTCCAAGTCATAAGTATTCGAGTTTACATTATCCCATTCTACGCACATTTTTCGAAATTTCATGTGAGAAATAATCCAAGACAGAAATTTACCTCGAATACCAATTGCACTAAGTTTCTTAGCCAGTATATTGAAGTTCATAGAATCAAAAGCCTTTGATGACTCGAAGAAGAGTGCAGCCACAAACTTTGCTTTGTCAATTTCTCTATAGATATTTTCCCCAAGAATGATATTAAAACTCCATATTTTCCACTATCCAAACAAAAATACTTCAAAAATCGTTGTAATCGACCAAAACAACTTCATATTGAATCGCTTGGAAAAAGCATGATGTGATATACCATTCAGATCTGAATCAGCAGTGCGTATAATTTACAGATTTTGACTGAAAACATACACGCTCGTTCAAATATATTGTTTCAACAGGGTAGGCAAATCCTCAGTAAAATTAACGCTTTTTTGCATTCGTATGTGCTTGTATTCCATATTCGTGCCAGCCCGAATTCTATAATTAACTGTTTTGTCTGAATCGTAGCAGATTTCCATGGAATTTTGATGTGATATATCGTTTTCCGCTTGCCAAGCATCACAATTACGGTCCATTTGATTCTGAAAAGTAACTGACGGACTTTTTCATTAATTGGGACTCTAGCAATTGACATAGGTAGAAGGTTTGACCTGTAGTTGTCGACATATTTAAAAGAATCAGTTCGTATAAACATTAACTATTATCATATAGTACCGGGTGATTCTCTAAGGTGGCTCACCGCTATAATTTTTTTATTATTGGAGACAGAAAAACGAAATTTTGGGGGTGTGTATTATAGTTCAATTTAAATTTATTGACATATTCACTTACTTTGCCGTAGTTTCAGTTTGACCGGAAATTACCCCAACTTTCGATTTTTAGATGGGACATCCTATATATCTTTACTTATTTCCATGGAGAATGGTATTCTCAATCCAACAATATGTCACTTGTCAATATTTGACAAATGAAATCGTTTTCATTCCAATTTTTATTTTTTGTTCTAGAAAGCCATGGATTGTGTAAATCGCATCATTTTTGATGAAGTAATATGGGAAAACTATGACTTTGAGGCTTATGACTTCAGTCATTTCAAGAATTATTTCAGAGTCGCAAATATGAATTTTTCCAGTTAACTTTTTCAAATTACGAATAATTTGATGTTACACACTTGCACTTTGTTTCCTCTATTTTTTTGAATAATCACAAGAAAGTCGCAAATTAGTCCAATAAGTTTATGAATTTTCAAAATGGCCGTCTCCTTGATCACGAGAAAATTCAACTTTTTCAATTGTTGCGACAATTGTTTGGACAAAAAATCTGCAATGTATCAAATCACAAGATGAATGAAGATAATCAAATTGCTACACATATGTGAAAAAGGGAAAAAATTAACTGTTGAAGGCTATGGAATTCAACGAATCAAATGAAAATCAGAAACATATAACCCTAAACGAGCAACTTGATTTATGTAGGTCTCCTCTCTTGAATTTATGAGTTTAACAATCCCTTGAATTTTCAGGGTGGTATTTTAACCCTGCGTCCGACTTTTGTAACATTTATAGACACGTGGGGTGTGTGAGACCCCAATATGATTTTTCTGTTAAAATTAACATTTTTTTGAATTTCACCATAGTTGTTATGAGAATTCTATACTGCAATATTTCTTTTTGCAATAAATTAATTTTTGATTTACCAAAACGAGCAAAAAATCATTATATTTCGTCTTTACCAAAACAATGGGATCTTTCAGTGGAAAAAATACAGATTTACTGGAAGAAGACTTTTGCACATAAAACGACTGAATAAATATCAAACAGCTAGTTCAAACAGATAATAAAACATCATAAAATAGAAATAAAAAAAATATTATCGAAAATTTTCAAAAAAAGTTACAGGTCATCAACATTTGCCATTTCTACGAAAGATTTGCAGTACATTTCTGCATGGTCCAGACATATGAATTTATTGCATTTATTACAAATGTTTTGTGTATTTCGATCACAGGCACGAGGACAATCTTCACATCTTCTTGACCATTTTGTTTAAGTTTTTTGGATGTAGGTTCCACAGTTTCGCCTCTGGATATTTACTAACGTATTCATCCCATTAGGACTGAAGACGGGCTTTTACCGCTCATATTCACCTATTTTTATCAAATGATCTGAAAAACAACTCGATTTAGTTTTCTTCGATTGCGTACAATTTTGGAACGTAGAGAGACACGTGGGGTTTCATGCACCCCAGTCGATTTATAGCAGGTCAGAATCAAACATACGTCAAACGACAATTGATTTGAGATGTGAATATGAGAGTGGAGGCTGTTTGCGGAAGCTACTGAATATATCCGACACTGGGGCGCCAATTTAGAATAGTTATATGGAATTTTATACGGCTGGAGTATATCACACCCCACGTATCGAACGCAGGGATGAGTTGGCATCCTGGTTCGCCCAACTACCTGTCTCTCAAATACCTGTCCTTGCAGCTTACCTGAAAATTCTAATAAAACCGATATTTCAAAATTCAGATTTCAGACCCGAAACCGGTTATATAAATAAAATCTACCAGTGGTATTTAGACAAAAGTGTTTTTATTAATTTCATTTAAGTGATCATAAATTACCATAATGTAAACAAGTTATCTATTACACATATTCGTTTTAGGCTTTGCCAAACAAAGATTGAACAATTGGATGGCAAGAAGATTTATGGATTCCTGGCAGAATCTTCCAGGATTGGCTCACTGCAAGGCGTTTATTCACCCTTCGAAGCTTGATACCAAATAGTTGTTGGACTACAGTAGAGATGAACTATGATGTCTAACAGGCCTTCTTACAGGTCACTGTCATTTGAATCATCATATGCAGAGACTTGGACTGTTGGAAGACAGTGTGTGTCGCCTCTGTTTGGAAAATGATGAAACAGCAGAGCACATACTTTGTACCTACCCTGCTGGGGTTTAAATCAGGATTTCAGACCTTTCTGACCTGAAAGCCCACTCACAAACTAATTGGCTTCGTTAAGAAGCTGGGTTTATTTGGTCAAGTGTGAATAGGTGTGAACCACAATAAACCATTGCGGGTTGCGGTGGAGGGTCGAATAGGCCCGCTCACTTTGGACCTAATCTAACCTAACTAAGTTGTTTGAAAAACGAGTTCAATACTTCATCATGGTTGGCTTTCACAGTTTCAGTTACATTTTCTTTGCAGCAATCATACTAGAATCTGAAATTTTTGCACCTTTTAAACGTTTGGCACAACTTGGATGGGCTAATGCCACACATACACCACATTTTACACCATTATTCACTTTTTTATTACAAAATTTACAAAGACAATGTGACACCACGTCTTCATCGTCTGTCATTATACCGTCCATTGAACATTTTCAAGTATCAACTTCAGTGGAATACAAAAAAAAATATTCCAGAGAAATTCAGCAATCAATACAATAATCAAGTTTCCTATATTTTATACTTCAATAGACAGATTGAGAACAAAAAGTTTTTAAAATCTGTAATAGAGAAAAAAGTATTTTGTCATTGACCCAAAACTTCAACTGGAAACTTGAGATCTCTAAATTAAAAGATTCTGTATGTACATGATAAATAAATATTTGCTGAAAGAACGATTTTATTCATCAACAGACTTTTCATATTATAAGTGATATGACGGAATATTTTGTGTCACACGAAAATTATTGACTTTTCTATAAAATATGTAAGTAATAATGCCATCATTACCACTCACCTCAATTCAACCATTATATTTGGCATAAAATGAGATTCCTTGTGTCAAGCATAACGTTGAAACATTCACGGGAAATTCAGCTCTCCAACCATGCATCACAAAAGTTTCCAGGAAAATACTTCAACGAAACACTTCACATACAGATTAAACCACCTACAAAAAAGAACTCGTATTCAGTGTCAGCAAGTATCAATAATTAAACGGAGTATCTCATTGTATTTTGGCTTTTTGACCTATTACAATCTGAAATACAAATGAATCCAGATAAACAGAGAAATAAAATTGAGGGAAACTGAAAAGTTCGCCCCAAAAAGGTACTGTCTGAAGAGTCTAATAAGCCAGATGTTAATAAGTTCTGTATATCAAACAGATAGATAGATCTTTATTTGATCACGTTTATATACATTTGTAACAAGTCATAGACAGTGTACAAATAGAGAGAACAAATGATTTACAAAATAGTTAACAAATAAAGAATCGAATTATAAAAAAGAAAGATTCTTAAATATATAAATAGTAATGTAAAAAATTAAGGCTATTTAGTCTGAATATGTACTTTGCAGGAAATCAAGTACAGAATAAAGACAATTTCATTTAAGAAAAAATTAAAATTCAATTCAGTCACATTATATGAAAGTTTGTTAAATAATTTAACGTCCAGAGAATTTCGTAATAACATTTCAAGTCTAAATCTTGGCTGTCTGAGTTGTCCCACATTTCTAGTTTCATAACTATGATGGTTTGATGGAGTGTTTGGAGAGTAGCATTATTTCCAATTTTCTAAAAAGTGGTTGACAGTGTGCGTCGAATGGAGCTCCAGCTATAATTCTGATGGCTTTTTTCTGCATGTGAAAAGCTCTGATCGCCTAAGTAGATCTACCTCAAAGGAGTATCCCATATGAAAGGTGAAAGTGAAACAGGGAATGCTAATAAATTAAAAGTGTTTTATGGTTAAATACTTTTTTCAACTGGCGAATTAGAAACAACTGTGTCGAGAGCTTTTTACAGAGACGGTCAATATGTGATTCCCTTTGAAGCAACTCATATCTAATTATACCTAACAATTTAACTTGAGCTTTGATTGTTACCCTGGTATTAGAATATATAGTTATTTTCTGAGTTGTTTTTTCCCTGTTAAGTTTCAGTTTGTTGGATGTAAACCTATGTCTTTGGTTTCTCTGGCATTTACAAGTAAATTTGAGATATCAGAATTTTGATTGTAACACTGTGGTGTCGTCGGTAAAGCAGATTACTGAAGTAATAGAATATATAATTTACATAGATTACAAACACAATGTTACATTTTAAACAGTTCCCTATGGTCTTGTTAGAATTACTACTCACTCAAGTTTTGGCATCGTACTGTATTGGCATCAAAGGGTACAAGAAGGTAGTCGCAAGCTTCTCTCAACTCCTGTACGGAAACTGAGGGGGGACACTTGATGAGACCTCCTTTGTAGAATTCCAAAATAGCTCTGAAAATAGAAGCTGGTATGCCTTCGGCTACTTCAAATTCCCCGCGATCATTAGGATGGGTAAATTCTAGAGATGTGCTGAACATCCTTCCCAACATTGTATTTGGATGGGCTGTGAATATTGCTGGATCAACTACGAATCTTGTGTTGTCCACGACAAGGGTTACCCTATCCTCGCTCATATTGCCTGAACCGTTCGTTTGGGATGCCGATTTGATGGATCCAGTAGTTTGTATAAGTGTGCGCGACCTAAAAAATGAAGCTGATGATGTCTATGTGAGCTGGATAACTTACAGTCCTTGCCTATTGCGAGGAGCATTGAGACATTGCTTAGGCGTAGCTACTGAATGGCACCTAGTTTCCGTTAGGGACATGGACCTCTGTACAAGGCATGACTTTGGCTTCGACATTGATCCATAACTTTGCAAAGCAATATATTTGTTAATAACTATTATTAATTGATTCAATAAAGCTATACAACCAAGAAGGACATATTAGAATATTATATGATATTCATATATTTTAAAGTAAGTTAAACACGTATATATGTAAAGTGTTCTCATTTGAAAATTAATACAACAGAATGAGAGATCATAACCCACAAGAAATGCCTGCGAGATCGTACTCCTTCCACACCTTGAGTCACCCTAAAATGTTTGAAAAGGAAGGGTATGGAGTAGCCCCCTCTCAGAAATGTCTTTACAGCCAGTACTTTTTTTTCAATATGAAAGACGACCATTCTATTTGTAAAAAACTTCTCGAAAAAAATAGTAGAATACGTTTGATAACTTCATAAATTTATCTTATATCGAAACATACTATATGTAAAATGAAATACATAAGAACTGAATCTGTATCATAAGATACATATTTTATATATGTACTAATACTAATTTTTATTACTATTCAATACCTTCTTGATGTCTGTGTAATAATGAATATGAATTTCTATTTTTTTTTCTTTCAGATTATACCTAATATATAATTGTGGAATCGATTAAATTCAATTGAATAGAACTAGCCGATACTTGATGAAAATCCATATTAAACCTAATTAATACAATTTTTATATGATTTTCACTATAAAGGGTTTTATAAAAACCGTGACACAGGTTTTGCTATACAATAGCTTTCTCAAGCGTAAAAATATAAAAGTAAAACGGTTGAGAAAACTACTGTATGTGTCACGGTTTTGTAAAACCCTTTATAGTGAAAAACGTACAATATTCTCTATTAATTGACTTTGAATTCGAGTTGATAACGCCATATAAATATGCATATAAATTCAACAGTAATTTATGATTCTTGAAAAATATAATAAGGTATGTGACAAAGATAATGACCAACTACAATAATCAGACAAACACTACTTTGTAAAAAACTAGCTTTCATGGTCGAATGCTGCAAAAAGTTGGTCAGAAAATCACATTTTGAAATTCAAACTAAAGCTAAATCAGACTTAAGAATAAATAGAATCATAAAACTCAAAAAAACAATTATTAAAAAAAATATAGGTTACTTTAACATAAAATGCTTCAAAGTAGTTTTGGGTAATTCATTGAAGCATCAGGTGTCCTAAAAGGTATTGGAGTTTTGGGAGGATCTCTTCAACACACAGTACATGAAAATTATTTGTTTTTTGTTTGAATTGGAGAAACTGATAATTGTATTTCAAACTATTGAGGTACTGTACTGGGAATGGTCAATTTTTAAGAACCACACTGTATTTGATAAGTAGAATTTGTAACCTCTGGCTTAAAATTAATCTGAGAATGAGAAACAGCATTTTTGTTCAGATGAAGAAAAAACTACTGTTGTACTCAAACGTGTATTGGAAATATAGACTATATTGCGAAGATTTGTCAACATTACCATGAATGAAAGGAAAAACTGGAACATCTCGTTTAGAATAAATCCAAAAACAAGCACTTTCACAATCACCAGAAGTTCAATACTCTTCTTGGCAAACGTTTCATCAACCAAGTTGGCATCTACAGGAGATGAAGGAAACGGAAGATGACAACTTGGTTGGCGAAACCCTCTCGAGAAGAATATTGCATTTCTGGTGAGTGGGAAAAATGCTTATTTTTGGAATTGTCATAGATATAATGATATATTAAGTTATACAATAAATTGATGAAACCAAAGTGTTAATAAAATTACTGTCATGGTGTGTATCTCTAGTATGAATCAACTAAATTCAACAACTGAATTCATAACCATCACTAACCAGGTCATCATTTAGAACAAACGTTTTTTTGCTCCTTAACAAAGGAAAAAACCTACACACAAACATCTGAAAAATTGTAATTCAGATAATCATCTAGACATATTTTTACCTCATGCGATTTTTGAACACCCTTCTTCTTCGATCATCCGTGTAGTCTTCGGTATCACTACTTGTGTCGTTATTTGGATAGGGTGGTCGATCATTAGCCCCAGCCATTTGAACACTAGGCAATAAGCACTTCACAAACACATAAAAATAATCCGTACAAATTTCTCTGTAACCAATCCAGAACATAGAAGAACCCTACGGGTAAGAAAATTCATGAGAAATTTCTGGATGGGTCATTTTACTCCAATTTTTTGTGGAGAAATTGATTGATAAATATGACACGTGACATTACTTTAGTATATAATTTTATTTCTGAGGTTGCCAGTCTTGGCCGTATTATTTGTAGAGTCACAGAACACCCTTGTTGTTAGGGTAGAGTATTGAGTCTGGCTTCTGAAGCTCATAAGTCCGCTTACAATTAAGCTCTCCACTTTGGCAGTCTTTTGAGGAAAACCGCGATTCACTTTCAAATCATATGCTCTCAGCTTCACTGAGAAACGCCCGTCAATCATAATTCTGGCCGCCGTTAGTTTTGGGGGCCCCCATGCAAAAATTCAGTTAGGAATACCGCGACAAACAAGAGCCAAAAAATTTAAAACGAGAAGTTAGATAGGGAAATAAAAGCACCTAAAGGCTGGTTTCCAACCAAAAGAGGTTAGATATTAATCTTGCTGAAGTGCCTAGCAGCTGGATTGAGGACCGTTTCCTTAAGAAACGGGGGTGGAAGGAAAAGGTCGCCAGGTCCAAACCTGCGGAAGTGATTCCGTAAGGAGGGAGCTTGCGACCTGGGCACACAACCCGGGAGGGGGCATGGGGGAGTAAGTCCAGATATCACCCAAAGACGATTGTGGATAAACAATCGAAACTTCGTAACATAACTTGGTTTGGAATCTTTCAATTATTATTTTTTATTTCTGTCAATACTATTTTTAATTTTCAGCTTTTATTAATATTTAATTTTTTTTTGTTGTTGCTTGTATGTTATTTCTCTGTATTTACAGTTTTTTGTTTAATAAAATTGTTATTTTTAGTATACTTGTTGACTGCAACAAATTCTTTACCGGCCAAACCAAGAAAAAACTGATTCAAAGGTACGACGATAACAAAAAAGCATACATAATCCCAATAACATATAAATCAAACCTCGCAACACACGCCATACAAAACAAACATAACTTTCCCCCACCAGAGAACATGAAACTCATAAAACAAGTCAATAAAGGAAACCGTATGGACATCTGAGAAAAAACATCCATAAATTTAAGAGTCATAATTCACTTATTGAGGAACAAATACAAATCAAAACACAACAAGACCTAAAACATTCAATATACTACACAATACAATACACATTCCTAGAAACAGTGATCCTAGATAAAATCCAACACAAAGGATATTACCTGATGTAACCCAAATACAGGCAAATTTACCTGCAGTACCTTCACTAAGGCGTTCTAACCGCATAAAAAAACAAACAAGAAGATAAAACGTTCAGTTTGAGTAGAACCAAGAAGATGAAAGCACTGCCAGCTATCGAAAGCGCTCGCATATAATCAAACCTTTATATGCCAAATTTCAGCCCAATATCCCATACATTGCGTTAGTTATATGATGGCGAATTCCCAAATTTATGATTTTTATTTTTTAACTGACCCTGTATAACAAACTGTACACTTCAAAGGAAAGGTGAAGTAGCCATTGAAATGAGAAACACATGAAATATTCAGATACAAGTTTTACCATATTAACAGGTACAGATAGATGTCCTTAGTTCAACCAAAAATCCAAAAGTTTAAAATGTTTTATCAATATCATTTGATTTTTTGGTACAATAAGCAGTCAATCAATGATAGTGAAAATATCCCTTTATATACTTTTTTTAAATATTTGTCTCAACTCGGTGACAGATTTTGGCAAAATTCTCATGATTCCATTTCATACGGCATATTCATGATTAGATCAATAAGCTAGGCACGGTTTCTCATAGCAGGCTTTGAAATTAAGTTCTCTTTTTTCGTTATTATAATTTTGACAGTTAGGTATCCTCAAAGACTTTCCACAAATATTTAGTGAAGAGAGTTATAAAAGAGTTGTGCGATTTTCAAAATGGTAAATCTCAACTTTCTCGAGAGAATTGAGATTGTGCGTTTAGTTGTTGACAATGCTCGATCAACGAGGATGGCCACGGAAGAATTTAACAACAGACATCCAGATCGTGAACTAATTCAACATACAACCGTCTCCAGAATCAATACGTTATTCGATAGAACCGGGAGAGAGAATGAAACACATGTACCGAGACAAAGTGGGAATAGTGAGATAGACGGACAAATTTTAGAGTATGTTCAAGAAAACCCGAAAAATACCTTGCGGCAGATTTCACAGATTTACATGTTAGTATATCTAAAATACGTACATATTTGATAAAAAAAAGTTATTTGCTTCAAACCGAGAATCATGCACACGTTAAAAAGAGGCGTCGAGGAACGAAGGTTGGAATTCTGTTTATTCTGCTAAGGTGAATATTTGAATAATAATAACTTTCTGGGCAGTGTCCACTCAGAATTCCAGGTACCGGGCAAGGGAGAATACATACTGGATGATAAATGCATAAAGACAATATTCACAAAAAACCAATATCTGAGTAAGAATACTCAAAAACCGTATAATAGGTCCGGTGTTTTTTGAAACCGCAGTAAACGGTAAAGGATTTTATAATTTTTTGACAACGAAATTCTTGGATTTCATGGAAGAACTAAGCATTGAAGAACGCAGGAATGTTATATTTCAGCTAGACAGTGCCTCCATTCACAATGTGATTGCAGTGCGGCAATATCTTGATGAAAAATTTCAAGATGGATTGGAAGGAACAGCCGTTTCATTTGCTGGCCCCCTCAATCACCCGACCTCTGACTCCATTAGATTTTTTCTGTGGGGATATTTGAAAGAAAGTGTTTATAGAAATATACCACGAAATTTTAACGAATTGAAGGAGAGGATAAGGCAAAAGTGTGGTGAAATAACACCAGGCCAATTGAAGGAGACCCGCCAGAATTTGAGACGTTATGAAAAATCTATAGAGCTTGAAGGAGGATATATTGAAAACTCCAATATCTTGTAAAACTGTTCCATTTATCATTTGATTTATTTCTGTTGTAATTTTTCCAAAATTGAAAACGCGTTTTCAACTTTTGATTTGTTGATTTTAATTAAATTCCATGAAACGATGACAACCTATGTAACTTCGTAGCTGAGTATGCGAAGTATTATTTCATTGAATGGTTACTTCATCTTTTCTGTAAAACTCATAGACTTTCATACAGGGTCAGTAAAAAAATCATGGAATTGGAAATTTCTCATTATATAACTAACTAACACCCTCTATGAGATATTGGGCTGAAGCTTGGAATCCAGATGTTTGAGATATGCCCAAATCGAATGGGGTATCCACTTTTCCGATAAAAAAATGCCTGATGGTCCTTCTAGAAATTACGACTTATTTTGCAGGTCATAGTAAGCCTTGAAAATGAGAATAATTCATATCTAACATATTTGGATAGAGCTTGTCAAGTACCATAATTTGAAATTGTCATTTTTCTTTAAAATCCCACACACACACACACACATATCTCAAAAAAAGTTGCATAATGTATCTCATTTATTAGAATATACAAATACAATAATTTTTTTGTTCATGAAAATTGAAAGGTACTGAAATTACATTTTGTGTACATATACGATTGTCATAGTTTATTATATTTTTCAAATTGATAATTGCCACAAAATAACTTCTCATAAATAACTTTTTCTGAGAACTTCACAATGTAAATATGCACGAAAACTAGTTGAACTTATGCATATTTTCAACGCCCACTAACTCGAAAATTAAGTTGAGACTTGATTCCACAGATATTTTTTTTTGAGGGCTGCATTTCAAAACGGTGTTGTATGTCTTCATTATTGTTTTTCATTTGGTGTATTCAATTATGTATGTAATTTATGTGATAATAGTGATGGTTTATAACATAACGAACATGTATTTAAAACGTGAGTTTTGAAAACAATTATTCCATTCAGTTTACTTGAAATAACTATTCTATCAGAATAGTTGATCGGAACCATCGGGTGGCTGTGGGTGTTCATAAATGTCCTTCCAGAAGGATTCCACCTGATCAGCAATCGGCGGATTCTCTAGAATACGCGGAGGCTCTTGAAATAAGCAAAAGGTTTCTTGCGAAACTTTTATTATTATTATCATTATTTATAAAATATGTCAATTTATATCTATGTATTATTTATATATTTAAAAACTTTCTAATTAGGCATTTGTGACACATCAGTTAGGTTATGATGCTAAGTCATACCCATTGACTTTTTTGTAATACAAAAAAAATTTTGATTGGTGGTTTCTTTAAGACGAAACGTCGAAATGAAAACCTTCCAACATCTTCTTGAAGTGTTTTCCACTTTTTAATTTATTCCTAAAAATTACCTCGGACAATAATTATAACGTTAGTGGCGAAATTCGGTTCTTTTCCATCTCTGTAACTAATTGGACTTTCTTGAATTTCAAAATGTCATTATAATGAGCTCAAAAATGGGCAACTTTTTCTAATTTAACCCATTTCGAATCCCCCTTATCTTGAATATAGAGCTTACTTTTTGGGTCTGTGGAATTTTGAATTCTCAAAAATAATTATTTTCAAGACCCACTTTTCAATATTTTTTGAGGTCAAACATAATAAAAATCTGTTACACTTCAAGATATATTGTCGTTATCATACACGTTTTATCTACATAAATGCATCAATAAATCTTAACTACTTTCTGTAAAAGGCTGGGAGGTCTCATCATTATCAGACATATTACTGTCTGATGCGCACTGTCAGGTGGCAGTATTCTGTTTATTCTTCTGTTTATAGGCAATAACATACCGTTGCACAACATAATGTGGAGGACTGTATCCTTCTTGATAAGTGGGGTCCTCGAATAACAATTCATACTCATCAATATGTGTTGCAGGTGGCTTATTCACTAAAGCCTTGTAGAAACAAGTTGTCTGGGGAAACAGAGCCATCACTGAAAAATGAGTCTAAATAAATTTGGTGTACAGATTGAACATCAATCAAAATATACTTTATTGTCGAAAAAACTCTTGTTTTGTTGACAAAGTAGAATATACACGCACAGAAATAAAATTCAGGCAAAATATACACAATTATGTAAAATATAAATATAGCAGTATATATATAT
>WOGO01000889.1:0-20345 GCA_015342085.1 Leptinotarsa defecta | reverse complement strand
AAGCAGTAAGGAGGTACAACAGCAGTATGGAAGGTGTGGATAAACATGATTTTTTGTTGAGTATCTACCGCTCTTACATTCGATCAAGAAAATGGACAATAAGGCTCATTTTCCACGCCATAGATCTGGCATTAGCAAGCTCATGGTTGGAATATAAAAATGAAGCTTCAAATTTGGGTCTTCCACAACAAAAGATCCTAGATTTACTAGCCTTCCGTCAGTCTGTGGCTGAACATCTCATGCCCCCAAAAAGGGGCAGGCTTTCAACGGAACTTCCCAATGATGACCTTGAAAATAGATCTCAAAGAAACAGATAATGAGTCTAGGGTTCTAGATATGATGGATATCAACATATTGCAGAATATGATAAAAACAAATATAACTCAAGATGTAAATTGGAAGGGTGCAAGGAAAGAACACATGTTTACTGTAATAAGTGCCAAGTGCATATATGTTTGCTGAAAGACAGAAACTGTTTAAAAAAATTTCATAGTCGATAGTTACTCAATTTACAACCGTTCTGAACAATAAAATCTTTCTTTACAATAAAAACAGTATTATAGTTTAAATGTGTAAACTGGATTTGTCATTCTGGAGGTACGTGTCTTAAAAACTGATGGGAGGGGGTAAATGTTTTTTTCAATTGAATTATGATTGTTGATCCTTTATTAAATGGGTGAATCTATCAAAATAATTTTACGGCATTTTTTTAGACAAGTGCCAGTGAAAGGGTTAAGACTGGTCTGGGAATGGCTTAAAAACTGAAGACACTTGCAGACAGGAATATTTTGACTCTATACTGAATATAACACTCAGATGTCATAGATGATGAAAAAGCTGATAAGTGTGGCCCTAAACCAGCTGTGGGTGCACCAAAAACTCTCTTACGGAACCAGATTGTTAAGTGGGTTTATAAAAAACATGAAGAGTACTAGAAAAATATACCTGACGACACGAATGAGAAAACCTTTATGAAAAGATCACTCTAGATGAAAACTGAAGATCCAATTCAACATAGCAGAGACAGGCTTAGAACAATTCCAGGACTACTCACTGGGTATTGTCCATTGAGAAAATACCTGAATAAAACAGGGCTGTACAATAGAAACCTTAGCTGCACGATGTGCAATAAAAGGACACACAATTTGTCATATTTTATGTGAATATGAAGCAGTGGATCAAGAAGCAAACGATTTATGAATTTATGGAGAACCCCAATTATGTTCAGAGGAATATGAGTATGACAAACATTCAACAAGGGACCTGTATAAACTATTACAAAGAACAAGAATGTTGAAAAAAGATGAGGGAAAATGCAATAAGTCCATAAAGCTGCAGTTTTTCCTGGAGACTTGAAAGAAAACTGCTACATTTAAGCAGTGAAAAAACTGAAATAAAGCAATACAAATCACTGTTACCAAACAAATGTTTCTCAAAATTCTTACTTTAATTTAAATTGAAAGGGGTGCGTTTTTTAGGAAAAATTGATTTTTGAAAAATGAAGATAGATAATCGATTGAAAATTAATATTATTGAAACTTACATCAAAATGATTTTCATAGAAAAAGACTTCAGTGTGTGCTGTACCGCTGACGCTTATGAAATTTAAAACAAATCTTTCAATAAAAAACTGTATATGGCCTATCAGTTTACCAGTGCTTAGAATCATGTGACGTTACAGTGCTCAAGTATTGACAAATAAACTTCCCAAAAAATAATCAACACCCCATTAGTTAATGAGTTATTCAAAAAATCCAGACATCACCAGAAGATGGTAAAAGATACTTTGCCGAAATATTGTGAAAATGATCCTTGTGAGGATCAAAAACACAAAACACGGAATGAAACCCGGAAAAACGTAAATGAATATATCTTGCAGTAGTACTAGGTCTAGATCATTCGTTATCTTATATATTATCATCACGAATAAAAAATATATCTCATTAAAGCTAATAGTGGACGTTGCAAATTATAGTTTGTTTTTCAGTCTCATTCGAAATGATTGTATGTTCCATTATCAAAAGCTGACTAGCTTCACCTCACTAGATCCCACTTAGTTAAATTTGAATCTGTGCACAACATCATCTGTATCAATGTGTTAACAGCCTTTTGCTCTACTCCTAAACAAGTACCAGCTGCCAAATTGTAAATTGGCGTTTCCTTCTGAAACAAGAAAAACAAAAAGCTTGATTAAGTGAAATGTTAATTTAAGGAATTCGTTCAATTTCCTAATCGGTATATGATCAACTGAACATTCAGCATGAAATTTTTAGTTCAAATATTATAACCTTTTCAAAGTAATTATAATTGATAGCATAAAAGATGTGATGGTTTAGTGGAATCATAGGTATAATTTTATTGCTCATGCACATTTTTATTCACATTTTGATTCTAACTATTCGTTCACCACATAAATAGTGAATCTGCACAAATACAAAAGAATAACAGTAATAGTATGTATACTAATATATAAATCAGTGTTCAGTAGCATTCTATGCTTACGAAAGCTACAGGCTTGTACAAAAACAGCAAAATAATTGAAATATAAGAATCTAAATGACCATTTTCATGTAAAACATTCGAAATGAAATTTGAATCAGAAAGGGGATTTCAGTGTTTGACATTTCAATAGCTTTTTACTATGACTGACATAATAGTTTTCTGAACAAACGTTGATACTATGACTTGCAAATAAAGCAGGCCATATGTCTTTGATGTTATGATTTTTGTTTATGATCTTCCAACTTTTTTCAAAGATGATGCCTTACAAGCGGCCATTGATGATTTTGTCTCTGATATCTTTACCATAAAAGCTAGCACCAGCCTAACACCACTGATGAGACCTGTGGCAGGTCGAAAGTGTTTTCTCATGTTGAATTATGAGTGCTTTATTTTTGTGTTCTTGTTTCATGCAACTTATTTTTCTTTTAGCTGATTATAATTAAATTGAATTTGAATTTGCAAGGATATACGAAAATGAGGATGTTTTATAATCAAGCAAAAATATATTTCCTTCCAAGATAAAAATAAACACTCACCCCTCCTTTGTGTTTCCACTCCTGATCGCCAGCCATTTCGTGACATTTATACAAGATGGGAGATATTTTTCCCGACTGCAAACAGAGTAAATGCCCTAAAACTAGTTCATTTCTGTCTGTTTCATACCATATTTGGTTTTTGATTCTCATACAGGGCCTGAAATCATAGTTAGTTTGAAAATCTATAAAGAGATTTTTTATCAAAATCATTCACTCATTTAAAGGATGATATGGAACTGAAAATGTCTAGGAGTTAGATTTCCTACACCATCTTCCCATAGTTAAATTTTCCTCAATAACAGAAGAAAATTAAAAACTTTCGACTTTGGAGTAATTGCACAATAGAACAATCCTGAATAAAATTTGTAAACTAATCAGAGGCCAAAATAAAATCCCCAAAACTGTTTCACGTCTGTCTGTTTTATATCAAGTTTAGTTTTTGACTTTCATGCAGGGTCTGAAAACTGCTAATAATTTATGCTGAAAATGTTGCTCGGCCTATAAAAATACTCAACATTTATTTTTTTAAGTAAAAAAACCCAATAGCATTTTCTTGGATTGATTTATTTCCTTATTGAACAGCAATTAAAATGTAACTTTAGGCTTACCTCAACACCAAAAGACTGCCTTTAGTTTTGTAATCCTTCTCGCTTTGTATGCACAGTGAACTATTTGACATTCTCAACTGGTACTGGTCAATGTAGTTCCTTTTTCTTGAATGCCATGGTTGGAAATTGTCCTGTTCGATGGCCGACCACTTTTTTTTGAGACGCGACTCATTATCATCGGGAAGAATGAGCTCTGGATAGACATTTTTGAGGTACCAGTCAAAGTCGTAACATTTCAGTTCTTTACGCAGTTGTTGTCGAGAAGAAATATCACCATAGTCCTTATTTTTTGCATCAGGTCGTTGATTGAGAAAATAATCCTGGTGATAATGATAATTATCTCAATTGAAAAAAACAGACTAAATCCAAAACAATTACTGCTTCCAAACATCAGAGTTGCAACACACTTCTCGACACGCGTTTGACAAAACAAGTTGGCGTCTTCAGGAGAATCAACTGAACCAATTCCCAACTCTAAATCTCAACTATTCACATCCAACAGAGTTGGATGTTTAAATTTTAGTCACAAATCAACAATTTCTGGGATACAAAGTGGCCCTGAAGACAAGGTGTTGGAAAATTAAAATTTGGGGATATATAAAAGAGGCCACCTATTTATTCTATGGGAGATCCACCATAAAATAAATGAATACTGTCTTTCATAAGAAAATCTCCTGCTAACTTGTGTCCAAGAAATCATTGATGTGTGACTAGAAGTGACCTTTAAGTGTACTCTTTAGATATGAATAGGTGTAGTTTAGAATCAGTCTGGTTCATCTCATGATGACGCCAACTAGGTTGATGACTCGCAGGTCGATTAGAGTATTGCAGTTCTTGTGTTTGCAAGAAATTTTTGTTTCTGATTTATTCTATGACAGTAGTTCTACCTTTCAGTTGATCTTAACTCATGAAACTACCATCAGATCGTTGTAGAATAAATTCAACATTTTTTAAAATATATGTAATAACAGAAAGAATTACCTGAAGTGAATTATCTAAGCACCTAAATATCACTAGAACTGAAATGATTGTATAATCTAATATACTTGCATCTATATCTTTACACATATATGGAAAATTTTGAAATAAACTTGAAGATTATGAGCCAAATCACTGAAATTTCAGTTGGCTGGTATGAACATTCATAACAAAACCAACTCATAGAAAAATCAATATATTCAAAACACTGAGAAATAAATATTAATCATCATATAAAACAAACAATTTGTGGATAAAGAATATTACCGGAGTTTTTTCCCAACACCAAATCGTTATTTTTACACCTCGACACATGTTTCGATCACCAAGTGATCATCTTCAAGAGGAAGATAAAACTTCCATGTGTCGAGGTGTAAAAATAACGATTTGGTGTTGGGAAAAAATTCCGGTAATATTCATTACTACACCAAAGGTTCCGAACAGTATATCACAAATTTGTGGATACTTGAATTCATTCACTGCAGATTTTGAAAAATGAAATTCTACGTACCTTATAATCATCCATCCATACATGGGCAACCCTTAGAGAATTGTATAACATTGTATCCTCACCATCAGGAGAACCATATGGTCTTCTATGCCTAAATATATGGCCGACTCTGCTACACGGTATCAGTTCTAATGTGCCCCCACACATCCAGATCTAAAATAATTGAGTATTGGCACTTGATATTGGTCAATTAAAAATCAAGTTACTTTATTCTTTATACCAAGTTGTTTTGAATATTTTAGTTTATTGAATAGCAAATTTTCAATTTGATTATCAGTTCATAATTGTTTTTTCAAATTATTATGACAAAACTTTCAACAGTCTTTGAATATCTTTCAAAATGAAAAAAAAATATGAATATAATATAAAGATCCAAACAATTTTAATCTCAAAAATCAATAATAAAGGTATCGTACAAACTCAATAGACTCTACCATCTACAATCAGTATTGTGAGGTAATTACACTACAAGATTCATGTTGGAAGCAGCCTAGCTTAGTAGTAGCAGAAATGATAATTTTAATATTGAATGGGGTGTTTGAACTATATGAAAAAATTCAAATGGATTTTACAACATGCTCCTAAATTTTTTACATACCCTAAAAGATATTTCTAAATTTTCTCCTCCCCAAATATTCATTCCAGCATCATATTCACCAATATCAATGAAGAATTTTTTGTCAATAGCAAACAAACCACCTGCCATTGTAGGTGATTTTATTGGCTTGATGAAATCCTCTTTTGTATTTAAAGTACCTGAAATATCCTTGTTACACTATTAATTTGAAAATGCAGCCAATCATATTGAAAGGGGTATATTTTTAGGATAGAATAATTTTTGGGTAAGAACATTTTTGGGTAAAAAAATGTTTGGCTTTCTACAATTGATTTCAAAATAAACTCTTCACAAAGATGTGTAGATCACCCAATGTTTATATAAAAATAGTGGTTTAGAAAGTAATTTTTCTTTTGTGTAATTCAATGTTTTGAAAGTAGTTGTTTCCAGTGGGTTATTTCTTCAAGTTTGTGTCTAAATTTTACTTCTTTGAATGATCTACACATCTTTATATGGAGTTAATTTTTTGAAATGATTGGTTTCTTCCTTAGTTTGGAATATTTCTGCATTTTTTTGTTGGAGAAATAGAATTTCTTTCATAGCCATTCAGTTTTCATTTTTTTGTAAAAACCAAATAATAAAATTCAAACAGAAGGCACATCAGAATCATTAGATTTCAGAAATTATAGTGTTTTTAGAAGTAAACAGAGAAGACATTTTAAATCTTATTGATAAGAAAGTAGCAAGTACTTACTTGACAGGAAATAAAGTAAATCATGTTAAACTATTTGCAAAGGTGTGGGTATACATTTGAAACATTTGCAATTTATACATAAATAATTTTTCATTTTGAGTGATGTTTACAAGTGAATATTTCTTGAATATTTCAATATTTCTTTCCCAGAATTTGACGAGATATACTTTGGATAACAAAAAAAAAACAATATGAATATTTCAAGTACTGGTCTTTAAAATTAACTTGCAGTTAGATGCTTTGTATGTTACTGAATTCACAAGTTCTATTCAGAAGCAAATTCTTTACCAAACAGTTTGAAGAATTATCTTCAGAGCTAACTAACCTTTCGGTAGATTATCCCATTTAAAATGCAGACCCCAATTGAATCCTCCTCTCACCAATGGGCTTGATGAATATGCAAAAGTATCTGGGTTGATAATATCAATGATAGGCATAGCTACGTTTGTTCTTTTTTCTCTTATTCTATCTAGGAGTGGTTCAATCCACCCTATGTTAACTTCTATGTGACTGTCCAAGAAGATTAGAACCTGGAAAGAAATTAGTAAAGATGTTTCTGCTTGTTTCAAACAATAGTTTGACATATCTTGTACAGTATGTTTTGAAATAATTTGTCCTGACTTACTTCCCCTTGAGCTTTCCTGAATCCAAAAAGTCTGGCACGAATCAATCCTTGCCTGCTATCTGGTTTGAATAACTTAACCTTAGATAATGAATGTTGTGTGATGTAGTTCTTAATGTCATCATGTATATTGTCTACATCACTTTGATCATCAACTAAAATAACTTCTTCTAGTAAGTGGCTAGGAGTTCTTTTCAAAATAGAGTGTATTGTTCTAAGCAAAGTTTGGTAGTGTTCATTATAAAAACATACAATTATGCTTGCTTTAGGAAGGCTGCTTTGATATGTTCTGTTTGCACACCTGAAAATATTTGATTACAACCAGTTTGAAACATTAAACTTCAGTCAATCAAAACTCACAAAGAATTTCTAGTATCTGGTATACTACGGTTGAGGCTAAGACGATTACTAATCAGCACATTATAAGCATGAATTTTGTAACCTGTCTCTCTGATCTCTTTATCTTCTTCATTTTTCACCATTCCCAAATCCATCAATTCTGAAATCATTAATACAAGTTCTGGTCTTCTAAAATATTCAGCATACCTTGTTCAAACTTATTTTCGCTAATTGGTGTAGAAATAAAAGGTTTCAGTTTCTCCAGTAATTTATCACTGTTGGAATTGGTTGTTTGGCGAAAAAAGCCAAAATTTGAATTAACCCATGGGAAAGATGTTGATTTTTCTTGAGAAGGAGTAGTTAAATACCCCCAACCATTGGCGTCACTATTTGATATTTGGAAGTATAAATACAAAGAAATCATCCATGTTAAAGAAGCAAAACATATGCCATAAAGGAAAGATTTATTCAAGCTAACCATACTTATTTTTCTTAGATCAATTGTTAGTAGAAAATCACAGATCACAGATGTCTTCCTTCACTACTTATCCGGGTCATATTCGAATCTTGTCAAAGATAATTGAATTTATTTTAAGATTAAATACTGAACCTCTAGAAATTACCAAAATACCTATATAGATATTTTTTGTTGGACTATTTTATTTTATTTTAGATTGAGCCTATATCACAGTACAGCTATTTCTACTGTGCCCATGGCATTTTTTGTGGTTAGGCCCAGTGTTTAGTGTTTGCGTTTCGCAATCATTTAAAAAAAGTACTAGAGGGCAAACGAAAAAAGTACTAGATCGAACACAAAAATAATAATAAAGCAAATCCATAATATATTCGGTATGTATACATTATTTTTCGTACTATAGTTTTTAATTAATTCAAAATCATAAGTTGGCATCATAAAGTAATCGAGTGCCACTGGTGGACACCAAAAAACTAATGAACATGACGAAAAACCATTTTCATTTTGTAATAATAACCTTTTAGAAATGATTTCATGTCGAAGATAGCTCACACGTCATACGCATAAAACGCTTACAATTTAATTCAACCATTTAAGTGACATTTTGACGTGAAATTATTTCAATTTGTTTATTTTTTTTTTATATTTTGTCGATGATGTCAAATCTGTCAAATTTCGAAATGATTTCAAAACTATATCCGAAAGATGTTTCAGAGGAATAAGAGGAGAAAGGGGTTACTGTCATTAGTTTTGCCAGACAAACAATAATACTTGAATTTCATCAGTTCGGACTTCATTGTCGAATATGATATAAATTGATTTGAAATCCCTGAAAGAATCTGTAAAAAAAAAATTAAAAAAGTTAGCTGAAAAATAATTATATTGAACAAAAAAAAAACCGAAATTACAATGACATAAAATACAAGCAACAAACAAAAAAAAATTGAACTATTAACACGAGATGAAAATTAAAAAATTATTAACAAGAAATTAAAATTAAAAGATCCCAAACCAAGTTATTTCATGACGTTTCGATTGTTAGTATCCACAATCGTCTTTGGGTGATAACTGCAGTTATCCTCCGTGATGAGCTTGTAAAAATCTCCGGAAATAATTTGACCTCTTGTGGTATTATTAGTGAAAATCCCAATAAATCCCTTAAATACCTTATGGAAGTCATGGGATAGGAAGTTATGTAACAAAAACATAGTTTTTCATATAAAAATTAGTGAAAGAGTACCGTTTCTGTTTATTTTATTCTGTGATGGATCAGTAGGAAAATTGACATTACTCAGAAAAACTCTGGGCCCTGGACAAAATAGGAGTGTCACTAATTTTCTCAAGTTATCTGTCATTGTCAAATAGTATTATTTTAATTAGATTTTTTATTATAAAATTGAGTTCATAACCCAAAATGGTGATTAAAGTTTATATTAGTGGTATATCTGGAAATAAAGAGGTAAAAACTACTGTTAATTAGTTATGCCTTTTTAATATTTTTTGTCTGAAGGTGAAGAAACGACAACAAAGGGTGCTTTTGATCCTAGATTCTAAAAATGTTAAGTATGAAGTCATTGATATTGCCGAACCAGGAGCTGAAGAAGCTAAAGATTTTATGCAAACGAACTCAACCGGTCAAGGAGGGACCATTAGCGACCCCAACCCAAGACATCCTCTACCTCCTCAGATTTTCAATAATGATGTGTACTGTGGGGTGAGTAACGGGCTATAATCTAAACCTATTAAGCGATTTCACAAATTGATCTCTAATCATACCAGCTCATCCCATGTCTTATCCTCATTTACTCTTAGTGTTAGCTCTGGCATACACTTAAGGGTTTTAGGTTGATAGACAAAACTGATTTAATAATGGTATTTCCTCTTCTAAATCCTGAATGAAATGGTGAACTGTGTTAGTTCTATCATAATCACATCTACTAGGTACACTTTTTTCACGTTAGATGATTTGTTTTATAGTACAAATTCATAATGGTACTGCTTTATTGGTACTGCTTCAAAGTTTCTTTAAAAATGTAAATTTGTTAATTAAACTCAAGTAACTATCACAAAATCGCTTTTTTCTTAAGATAAGGGTACAGGATGAGATATTGTAATTCGTGTGAGTTTTATTTCAATAAAAATCAGTATCAAGATGGTTTATTGAAATTTCAATTAGTATGAGAAAACGGAATTGGGTATACTTTCCTGTCTCTCTTATATGAATTTTATGGTTGGTTCTTCACGTTTTGGAGAATTTTTAGGGATGTATTTGTTATCTGGGTTATGGTCAACTTTAGCCCATTTTACTTTTATGTAATTTTCTTCATGCATGAAATGAAACACTCTAATTTCATTTCATTGCATCTGATTTAGTGATTTTCAGTTTAAGCAATATTCCACAATTTACAAGATAAGTACAATAAAAGGTATCAGAATTACAAAGAAGTCTTCTTTATTGCATTTGGATACATGAAGTGGAAAAATTACTTTAAAAACAAATCAAACATTACTCATTTATAAATACATATCTATACTTCTTCAACATTTTGTTATGTTGGTATTGGATGAAAGTTGGAAAATTATTTGCTATAATATAAATCGATTCCTTATTACCCAAATGTAAGTCATCTTTTATGTCCGTCATACTTTTGGACCGTTCTGATGAATTTTCAAAATATTATTCAAAGTTAGTAATTGGGAAGAGTTCATTGTTATTTTAAATGCCTATTGATAAAAGTCTTCTTTGAATTGGAAAAATGTTTTTTCAATTCCAATTTTAAAAATTATAATGATCTCTACCTCATCTTTTAAAATTATTAACCCGTATATTGATAAATGTTACTGTAGTTCTATCCCAACAGATAAGACAACATTGTGAAATTAATTTTAAGACATTTAAGATGCAGGTACCTAGCAGAGGTATCTTTTGGTGTTCGGATATAACTCCAGTAATATTCATTAGTACACCAAAGGTTCTAAACAGTGCATCACAAGTACAGATCATTGATGACGAAACTAACATAAAAACTAACCAGAAGATTTGTGATTGCTCATGTTTTTCAATAAAATCATGAAATCTTTATGAAACCTTCAATTCCCTAATAAAGTTTTCAAAATTACAGGAGATAGAAGTTGTTTTCAGGGAGATTTGATTGATTTCAGAATTAATCTCAAAATATTTTTATGAATTCACACAAATGTTCCGCTGTCTTGGGAGATAAGTCAAATGTGATTCATTTTTATTAATCTGTAAATTTTTTGTTCTTATTTTATTGTTTTTTTCCTTCTGCTTTTGGCAAATATATTTTACTGTGTATGAAGAAATTCATTTGGTTCAGATGAGAAATCTGTAGTAGGAGGTGAGCTAGAAAAGAGAGGAATGAGGGATAGAGAGGGTGAGTAAAAGAGTGAGAGGTAGACAAAAGAAAAAGAGAAATAAGAGAGCTGCAGAAGAGAGAGGACAGACAGATTAAAATATGAAGGCCAATGTGAGACAAGTAGAGAGAGATAGTAGTGGGGCAAGAGAAGTAGATAGGGCCAGGACAGAGCAGCAGAGGGAAAGATATATTGAGAGTAAAAGATAGAAACTTTCAAGGAATAGAGAAAGGGTAATATTGAGACAGTAAAATATAGAGTGAGAGACAATGAGTTGAAGAGACAGAGAGATAAGAAAATAGGTAAAAACAATATGTAGAGAGAATCATGTCAGATTAAAGAGGTAGATGAATAGAGAGAAAATGTAATTCATTATTTCATGAATCTTTTCACAAATGAGCTCGTGCATCATGTAAACAGCATTTTAAAGGAGGATTTTTAAGAGCTGATTATCAGATTAATTTAATAATGCTAAACGCTTTGAAAAGGGGATTTGCATGGTGATGCTGGATTAATTTAGTCATGTGAACCCTATTGAGTGGTGTAATAATTTAGTGACATGAAAATTACAAAACTTTGCTATGATTCAAAAGTTTGTTATTCAATGTTAAAGAAGACTTCACTGCCTGCTCGACTTGATAAGAAAGCAGCTTTTGATGAATGAAATCAGTTGGGAAAAGATTGGTAACATATGCAAACACTTTTCGAATCATTAAAATGTAAACATCACTTGAAAAAACTAAAAAAAAAAAATTCTGGTGCAATCCCATTTTTTCTATGAATATATGGCATTACTATTACGAAGGTAATAATAATAATACTTTTATTGCAAAACGATCAACACAGAACACAGCAAACGTCAGGGTTTAAAAACAAGGCAAAATGTATTTACAATATCTATAAATTATGGAGGATGAAAATATCAAAATATTGAGGTATAGTACAAAATCTTGAAATATAAAAACAGGAGTGGAATACAAAGAAAAAGATTAAAAATACATCTGAATTTGAAAGCCTGAAAACTAATTCCCAAATACATACATGTTTATTGCATCAAACAATTGAAAGAGCATCTAAAACTAATTTTAACATGTTTACATGTTTATTACATCCGACAATTAAAATAATGATAGCATTTCTGCTTCAAGTAACTTATGACACAACTTCTGAACTTCTTCAGGCCTGCAATATCTTTCAGTACTTGTGGAAGTGTAGTATATGCTTTGATTGCTTGGTAGTGTGGACCTTTCTCTTAATAAGTTGATTAATGGTAATGGACAGATAGCTCATTTTGATGCCTACTGTTGAGGTTCATATTCACAGAATATTAATCAGCGTTACGATCCAATCTTGATTAAGAGCCCCAAAATATAATCCCATAGGAAATAATTGACTGAACATAAGCGTAGTAATATGTTCTCAAACAACTGACAGATACTTAGTCTCGTAAATATCGTATAACTACACTATTTAAGATGTTTATATGTGATTCCTAGCTGAGGGTCAGATCACCCAGGAACTTTATATGATCTGAAGTTGGAATCAATTTGCATTTGAGTTTCACATATGGAGATTTATCAGAGTTGTTTCTTTTACTGAAAGTTATTAGACCCGTTTTTTTCAACATTTAATTTGGGCATGTTTTCTTCATACCACATGCTCGTGCCTTGTGAGACAGTTGAAGCTTTTGTTGAGAGTTCCAACATTATTTCCTGTAACAACAACCGATGTGTCATCAGCAAACTGATATGTACTACCCAGTTTCAATGCTTGAGACATATCATTCACATATAATAAGAATGGTAGGGGTCCAAAAATTGACCCTTGGAGTACCCTTTGCACGATACTAGCTTTGCTGGGCAGGTCGGTATTGGTCTTGTTCATTTATGATACAACAACTTGTGAACGATACGTAAGACTCGATGAGCCTATGACTTATACTTATACCGTAATCTTCTAGTTTGTTCAAAAGTTTTTTTATGGTTTACCGTGTCAAAAACTTTTGAGAGGTTGAAGTATAAAACAGTCCCAGTCCTTGCCACTACAAATGGTAGTTCCATAAAGTTTACTATAGAAAAAACTTTCTGACATTGCGAATGTCAAATTTACATGTTCATGTAAATGTGGTAATGTAATCTGTATAATTTTGAGGTCAAAATACAATTAATGTTCAAAATACTTTGAACCATCAATTTATTAAATTCATACATATCTTCGACTCTGTGAATTTTAAAATGTTATACATATTTCAGTTCTATAGAATTCATTGCTAGAAATTGATTACTTGTCTTTTACTTTTATAGGATTATGATATGTTTGACATGGCCAATGAAATTGATGAAATGGAAAAATTTCTAAAGTTGGAAGCCAGCGATTTCACTAAAGAACAAATTTCGACTGCTGAAATAAATCTAAAGAATGGAGATGTAGAAACTCAGGAACATGAAGTGGAAACGGAGGAATTGAAAGAAAACAAAGTGCCTAATCAACAAGTAGATGAAAACAAGGTAGATGAGATTAATTGTGTAGAATCAAAAGAACACCAGGAAGAAACAGGAGAGAATCAAGAAGAAGAGGAAGAGCACCAAGAAAAAAAGGAAGAACACCAAGAAGAAAATGAAGGGCATAAAGAAAACGGTGCCGGTGATGAACAAATAGAAAATGTTGAAAAATCGGAAGAATTGGAAGAAGAATGGAAGAAAGAGATCTCTCCCGAAAAGGCTGATGAATAATTTCTCTAAAGATATTTTTATAATATGCACTGATTTAATTGTTATAAGATAATGGTTTAAACACCCAAATTCAATGTTCTTCAATATTTCATTTGAATTTTTGAAGAGTTTTTCTTTTTATATTCTAGACTTGATATTGGAATATTTGAATTTGGCGTTTTTTTGCCTAAAAATATTTATTCTCGCCAACTCTTTCATTTCTTTTTCATTTTATTTATAGCCAATATAATAAGTCAAAATACTAACGAAGAGGTTTTGATATAGTACAGAGAAGTTGCAAAAATCTCACAAGCAGCTGGAGGGTTGAAAAAAGTTAGTAGTTTATATATAATTGCTAACTTTATTTAAAATTGTGTGAAACGGTTTTTATTCGAATATAATTTGTTTTCCATCTTTAAAATTACATTTATGAATCTCCCCTTTTTGAGAGTGATTTCGCAAGTAATGAATTTTGAGTGAATTCAAACACAACCCAGAACTTTTTTTCAATACTTATCTTCGTTAGTTTCATAGATATTATCATTTTATTGGCATGAATGGCTTCACTTTCTTTTGCTGAAAATTGTACTTGAAACTATGGATAAGGTACTAATTTTTGTATTGCTTCGATCAAATTGTTGCATATATATTTGTATGTTACTGTTATTCTTATTTTGGATTTTGTAAATATTTATTATATTTCCCTATTGAATATTATAAAATAAACTATCATTTTACTTTTGACATGATAGATATACAGATATATACTTTATTGTTCAAAAAAATAAATCTTATCGACAAAGCATGTTAAAAAAAGAAACAATTTAAAAACACCAATACCCAGAAACACAATTTGAGCAAAACTAAGTTCATATATCAAGTAGATAAAATATAACAATAAAAAATAAAATTTAACCAAGTTTGTCGAATGAATGTTTGTATAGTCCCTTTCAGAAAAAGTAAAAAACAAATCACACAATATGAACCTAAGTTCAGATGTCATGGCAATAAAATAAGATATATCACAGTATAAAATATGATTTGAGGTATAGATGTGGATATAAATAATAACAACAAAAAAAAAAACATTAAATCACAGCAAAGTTCCTTTGTAATATTACTTTCATAAATTAATGAATACTTCTGACAACAGAATTTTTCTCTCAAAAATAATGGTCTGCATGACTCACGCACTCCGACCATGCATAAGTATCTAACTGCTCGCTTTTGCAAAACAAATACTGAATGAAAAAATTGTTGACTGCAAAAGCCCCAGAAGGCAACATCATATCTCAGGTGAGACTCAGTCAGGCAATGATATACCATTTTTGTTGTGGATAAACTCAGTTCATTTTAAACTATTCAAAGTGCATAACATCCTGATGCCGATTTTTTATCCAAAGCTGAAATGTGTTGATCAAATTTCAATTTGCTATCCCAGGAATTTGGATTGGTTTTCATTCTCAGGAATTTGTCCATTCAAGTATAAATTGTTAATATTACAACTAAGGTGAATAAGTTTTTTTTTTATATTAAAGCACAAGTAGTTTGCATTTTACCATTTTTTCACAACTTCTAAATCACTAGAGAAAGTTTCTTTCATATTTGAAGTATTTTTTCCATGTCAAAGGAGCATGGTGTCATCCGCAAAGATCGTAAAAATTTCTTGAATTAAGAGAGTAACAAGGTCATTTACATATATAAGGAAAAGAATCGGGCCCAGTACTGATCCTTGTGGAACGCCCCATAAGATTTCCTTGGTGTGATAGTTTTTCATTTGATTTCACTAACTGTTTTCTAACACAAGACCTGAACCAGTCCTTACACAGTCCTCTAAAGGCATAGCAGTCCAACTTTTGCAAAAAGAAGTTCATGATTTACACAATAATAGCTTTGGAGAAGTCGCAGGATACTGCAGCTACGACCTCACCATTGTTGAGATGTGTGTAGACATGTTCAAGAAAAGAAAGCATCATTTGTGCCTTTTGCCTTCTGAAAGCCCAATTGACAGTTGGTTAATATATTGTATTTATTAAGAAAAGCTAATACTCCTTTTTTCACCAATTTTTCTGTGATTTTTGAGAGTGTTGGTGATAGATCTAAAGTTATTTGGATCTTCTGCATTACCGCCTTTGAATAGAGGAATTACAAGAGGTGTTTTTTAGACACCGAGGAAAATTTCCAAAGGAAAAGGATTTATTTATAGCCATTACTAGTGTATTCTAAGCGGAATCGGGAAGTTTATTTAAAATTTTTACTGAAATTTCGTCAATGCCCGCATTTTTGTTTTTTTTGGAAGATTTCTTTCAGCTCTAATAAATTTGCATTTTCAAAATGAAAGTTGTTGGGCATATTTACATTATTTAAATAATCCATAGGATTTGAAGTAGGAACAAGTGATAAAGTTAGTTTTTGAGTAATTGTGCAGTAAAAATTATTGAATGATCCCGTATCAAGCAAAAACTTGAGGAAGCTATTGTATAGTGAAGATTTTTAGCTACTGGTGATAATTTTGAAAGCTTAATGTATTTGTTTGAAGTGTCCAGTTTTTCAATATCACAGTATGTTAAGGTAAGTACATTAAATCTACAAGTAATTTGAAAATGTCGAGTTTTATGTTTCACATGAACTAAGTAATAGTTTCTACAGAATGAGGAGGTGCTGATGAAGTGCTAGTAGAAGACGAAGTCACAATTGAATAAGATGTAACAGAAGATTATTGTGGAAAATCATATTTTCCAATTTGGGCCTCGTATAAAATATTATGTATTTGATGTTCAACTGTAGCTTTCGAAAAATCTGTTTTCAAGTTACGTATTGTATCTTCTACTAGTTCACCTAATATTGAGTATCTATCACGTGTTTTGGGTGTCTGTGTTTTCTGGTACAGGGATTTCATCATTTGAAAGGCTTCGTTGGCAGCAGTACTCGTATCACCAGTATCTACTAGCTTGGAACTTTTCTTATCAGTTTTCGAAGCAGAATATAAATGTTGTTTTACTGTTCGTTTTTTTGTGTCCTCTTGTGTTGTAGTTGGTGTTGTAATTGGTTCAGTTTCTTGTGTTTCCAGAAGCTCGGACTCCTGTTCCTGGTTTTCTATCTTAACAAACAAAACATTACCATCCAATTCACGCAGGTGATTCTCACTGGCATTACATCTCAATTCACACATTTGACTCTCATTGGCATTACTGTCTTCACTGTATGATGGGTTGCTATCCTAAAATGATAAATTCAGTATTAATAAACAAATTTATTATAAATATGGTTCTGCAAAGGCCTTATTTTCAAGATACAGCATGTCATAAATAAAGAGTAATTGTGCTAACAACAATAAATGTAATTTAATCACAGTAAGCTTTGCTCAGTAGTGGTTTGTATGTATAAATTGACAGCAAACATTGTTTTTTAATCACCAACATTAAGTGGGTCTGAGTTCTTTAACTATAAAGGAACGTTCAGTATTGTTTTATTTGCTAGAGTTGATGTGAACTATAATTTTAATTATGCTTACTTGGACTGCCAAGGCTGGCAGTCCAAGTGGAGTTTTCAAAAGCACTGGATTTGCCAAAGCATTGAAAAATTTAGTACTGAATTCACCTGAAGTTATGCAGCTGCCAGGACACTAGAAAAATGTGCCGTATGTCTCAGTAGCAGATGCTGCATTTCCTTTGGCAACTAATATTATGAAACCATATGCAGAACACCAGGCTCCAGGATAAAAACGACTATATTTCACCTATTGCCTAAGCAGGGCCAGAAGAGAAATGGAAAACGTGTTCAGGATATTAGCATCTGTTTGTCAAACAAAATTTGCGCCGTAATGTTGATGTAAAGGATACATTCAATCTACCAGATTCATTTGATATGAAATATTTATATACCAGAACAGCCATTCCAGGATAGTGAAGGAACAAAAGGAAATTAATTCAGTCACTACTGCTCTTTGGAAGTGTGGCAAAAAAATCAAAGCAGGATGCCACAAAAGTGAGGGAAGAGTTTAGCGAATATTTCATATCAGAAATAGGACAAGTTTTCTAGCAATTATAATATGCCTAATATTGTTTATTACCAATTATTACATATTTTCTCTTTTTTTTTGAAACAATGGACATATGCAAATTTTTTTCTATTTTACCCTAAAGTTTCTTTTTTTTTATAGGAATATTGAAAACTTACCTCAAAATCCAATCCGAGTTGGCTCCCTTCAATAGGTTTGTTTTTGTTGTGTAAAAAACACATTGCCGAATAACCAAACCATTTTGCCTTAAAAGTGTGCCCAGCTCCCGACTTCTTTAATTTTTTATAATTTCTTCTTTCCCGTTGATATTGGCTAATCAAATTTTTCATTTTTCTTTCAATTTCCTCATGCTTCGTTTCAAACTGTTGAGCTATTTCCTTCAGAGAATCATATTTCTTTATTCGGTTTTTGTAGTCTACATGCGAAGTATTCCATAAGTTTGGGTGCTTTCGATAGATTTCAATTAAATTGCTACATTCTTCAACTGTCCATTGTTTTTTTTCGCTCATGTTCTACAAATGAGAATTTAATTTCATTCTTGTTTGAAATAATCAACAAATCAATAAAAATAGTTTGCCTAATGCGGACAATCCAAATTTATACCCACCACAGATTAACACTTTGAATAAAGATAAAATGTCACATGAAGTCAGACACCACAACAAAATATTGAACTGAATAGTTGTCGTCGACCGTTTCCACATAGCGAACTCTGTTTAATGAAACAAAAACAAAACACAGAAATCTCTTGATCTTTCTGCTTGCCGACGGGACATTTCATTGTTGACAAAAACTGTCAAGTTTTTGTTTTGTCGAAATCGACACAGTTGCTGTTTTATTGTGGTTTTGTCCGTTTGGTGGAAATACTGGAAATCCCGCCTTGATACTTGTCATGAGCATGAGATTCAATTGTAATAAAAACATTTTTTCTCGGAACTATATTAGAATCAAATTACATGTCGTAATATTTTATTCTGTTGAAATCGAAACAGTTGCTGTTTCATTATGGTTTTGTCAGTCTTAAAAAATATTCATAAGATTCAACTGTTTCATAAAAAAGATTATCAGAATTATGGTAGAATCGTTTTTACGCAAGTAAATCTCGTGACAAGTTTTTATATGTTTGAAGATGGTTGACATGTTTTTATATCATACTAGTAATATAAAATTGCTGTATCGCTATTGTTCCAATGTTTTGACAGAATCAGAATCAACGTTATAGAACAGAGCTTTCAAAAAAAAAAATTGTTGCACAGCGCCATCTAGTGGCGAGTTGCAGAAAAATTGATAGCCTTTAAATTAAATCTTCTTTATGAAAAATTACTTATACATGTCAAGTTTCATCACGATCAGTTGAGCGATCTAGAAGTTCATCACTTACCAACCAACAAACATCCATTTTTATATAGTAGAAGATAAATTGTGTTATAGGTTTGATTTTCATCAAATCTCATATATTTTTTGAAGTCGTCAAATTTTCCATCCTTATATTGAAGGCAACATAACTTGGTTTCTTTACGGGAAGTAAGTTGGATCATAAAACAGTGGCGGTCGGTTTACTTGATAACCGGAGGGATGTTATATATTTATAAAATAAATAATTTCAGGTGAAAATGTATTCTGTTCAAATAGTTCTGATTTATCATTAATGATTATGGAAATAGGGCCAGTTTTTTCACCACCTACTAGATTATTATTTATGTATGGCTTTATAATAAAGCGCGTGTTATTAAATTATTTCAAATGAACTAATTCATAACAATGATAAATGTTAATTTCAAAAGCAATGAACTTTGCTTCATGAAATCAGATGAAGACATTTGTGATTTATTCTCAGATTTGATAAATGAACGGTACGGTTTGTGAGGTCCGATATAAAGAATTTTCGATTAGAAATCATGAATATTTATAATTACCATTGAGGTTTGATATTATTCTGTTATTTCATTCAAAATTGGTAATTAGGGTTCATTGTGGAACGACATTATGAAAGGGGATATTTTTGGTGTTTTTAATGATCGTTTTTTTGATCTTATTCTTATAAATGAAGTTTTTGAAACTAAGTTTACACTATTTCATTATTTGACATATCCCAACCAAAAAGAGGTTGAAAAAATGACAACCGTCATTTCTTATCGAATACTGTCTTTATGCAACTCGAAAGCTTCGTGCAAAGAAAGAAAAACTAAAACGGAGATCATATTCTTTGTGTAACTTAAGTTAGTTGTTAAGTGAGCAATAACAAATTTAACACCGGTTGCACAAGAATAACTATTTAGTATACAAACTGAACATTGAGCAGAAACCTTTTTAGTCTGTTGATCACAGAATGAATATGACCTATAGCACACATATGA
>WOGO01000888.1:0-20356 GCA_015342085.1 Leptinotarsa defecta | reverse complement strand
GTATAAAAACGTTACCTCTTTTTTATATTCGACTACTTATCTGGGCTATGTTAAATTGTATGATTGGAAGTCTTTAATGAATAAATCTCCAGTCAAATTACTTGGTAGTTTCATTGTTGAGTTCACTAATTCACGTTGATTATTAAACAGAACAAATGGATAGTAATTAAATTAGAAGAGCAATTAAATAACAGAATGAAAATAAATAGGATCAAGATCTTCAGATGACGTGGTGCTGCAGGTTTTTTCGGGTTTCCTGCAGCTAAAAATGTAAATGCGCCACTGAGATCAATGAAGTCACCCCGGAGCGCCAATTAATTTTTGTTGTCGTTTTATAATTTCATGATTTGTATTTTGGAAATGTTTGAACTCTTAATTTATTACATGAAATGATGTTTTTCCAATTTTAAGAGGAAAGAAAATATCGACGACTGAATTAATAAATAAAATAATAATCTAAGAATTTCTAGTTTTATAAAGATGTGAATAGTATTTTCCAAGACTTAGTAATTAGGTTGTAATAGATTGTCAAACATCAGATTTTTTTTTCTTCATTCTTTTTTTTTCAATCTTAGTTCTTTGAATTGATTTGTATTTCATGATTGTTCCAAATTTCATTATTCATTATTCAAAATTGAAAATATAGCTTTTATAATGGAAAAAAAAGATAGTAAGAAAATTTTCAATCTTGTTGCTAGGAAACAGAGACATTCAGACTTTTTGTTGATAAGAAAAGCCAGAAGATTGGCAGAGAGGTGAAAGGTTGTACTAAACATGTGTGATAATTATTTTACCTATAAGTCCATAATTTTCTCAAAACTGTATAAGAGAAAGTAAAATAATGATCGTAAAGTGCTATTGGAGAGAGTAAGAGGATGATTATCCTATATTTATTGATAAAAACACGTTTCTTTAATGAAACCCTATGCATAAACACTCAACCAGTGACCTGAATCATTACATATTAGAATTAAGAACATGTAGTTCAAAATAAACAAGGTTTGCCAAACTAAAATTGTGAGAAATCTGTTATTGTAAATAACTTTGGCATATTGATAGAAATGTGTTAATTTATGATGGAAATCTGCTGAATTGATGAAAGTCATCTTGTTCATGACTTAATCATTCATTAGGTCCTTTATTTGATTTTTTATAACAATTTTTTGAAAATTAGGTGGAATTTATAGGTTTTCTATATTTTATAATTTATTTATTGTTATAGTTGAATATATTGTTATAGAAGATGGAGAAGTAAATAGCCAAATATATTAAACTTGATATATTTTCAAATATCTTCAATTTACTCACAATATTCTGTGCATCAGATCTTAATATACAGACATTTTCACATCAAACTAGTCAAGCACCTAGCACCAGACAGTAATGGAGGATTTCGAATTGCTGAACTAAGTCACAACTAATTGTTATGCAGTACAGACGTAAACGATTCCTCTCTTCCCCATTTTATGAACGTTTCTTATGAACTTCATATGTAAGGTATCATTTCCATTATTATTTGGTAGAAAAACAGTAGTGAAACGTCACTTGTGGTCTAAAAGGCGCTATCAATTTGTTTGTTCAATGGAAAGGGGGATATTGTGATACCACGTACTTTATACATTGAACAGTTTAATGTATAAGTTTGAAAATGTCCTTATAGGACCAAACTGCAGTAACGTTAGTTACAAATGAAAGTGGTAAAAAACAAAATGTTTCAATTCTCTTTTCTTCATTATAATTTCCTACCACGTAGTAATGGCTACATTCATCAATTTATATCGAGTACTAAGTATCCCCCACATAGACAACTTCAACTTTTCACTTCTTTGATTGACGACTTGTTTATTTTGTGGAAATTCATGGTCACTGAGGATACACTACACTATGATAGGATAGGCAACTGAGGTATAAATTACTCAGATTTAAATGTAATCAGTTAGATTTGAAAATGGTGTGATAGCCGAAACTAGTCAACAATAAAGAAATATTTGTGCCTAATGCCTATTTGTGCCACATCTGGCACAAATATGCATTGATGTGAATCCATTATGCTCATGCGACAATTTTTCTTTAGCGGATATAGATCATATCCTATTCACATGTCCCAACTTTGAACTGTACCTGACGGATTTCTTAAATAATTTGCTTTCTTTGAATGTTTCGTTTTCAACCAATATAACAGTCCTTTCAACTACACATAATTCTAACATTCATAATTAAATCTAAAATATCAATATAAAACGTAGTAATTCGATTGATTCGAAAATTCTGTGGCAAAATAAACTCCGGTTTGGGTAGAAAAAAAGCCCTATTCTTTTCATGAATAAGCGATACAATAGTATCGCTATTGATTCTTCCAAAACATGAGGAAGGTATTTTAAAACATATCGTCATTATCAGAAAGTGAATGAACATAAGAACATTCATTGTAATGAACTGAAGACAGTGTTTAATAAAGTTTCTATTGAAATTGTGATATTCACTGTTTGTTTGCAAATTCTGAAAATTATATGGAACTGCTTTTTTCTCAGAAACGGCTGATTTCATTTCCAAAAGTAATAAAGTGAATGAAGAGTATAAAAAATACTCCTAATGTTAAAAATTTTATACTTTTGGGAACAAAAGATGTCACGTTATGATTTTCTTTTAATAGAGAGTACTAAAAATGATACATGAGAGTATGTATATATGAGAATTGGGCTGTTTAGAAACAAACGACACGCTGTATCCAGTGAATGTATCTCCAAGATTATTAATGTCTGCCTAAAAGTAAAAGTGTACATTGTATCCAGCGAATTTATCTCCGAAATTATTAATGTCTGCCTAAAAGTAAAAGTGTACCCAATTAGATATAAATAGAAACCAGGCTCAGAGTTATAAATTAGTCTAGTTGATTTCCTGAAAACGCCAACTTGGCTGGTAAAATACACATCGAGTAGAGTGTTTTCTATTGGTAACTATATTATTGAAATATTGGAAAAAAATTTGCTTCGAGCGTATACTGCTATATGCAGAACAGTTTTCAATTGTTCAGTGAAGACTATGAGGAAAGATTCTGTTATGATCGCGGGAATATCACATTTTTCGATCCCAGTAAACAAAAATCAACAATTTTCAAGAATGAATCATTCAAAAATACGATCAATATATTTCATCACATAAACGAAATAATCATCATTAATAATAATAATTATATGAATTGAAGGGGTTATATTTTTAGGAGTAATTTTTCCCAAAAAATAATAATATTACTTTTCATTATTTGAATGCACAAGGGTTACATAAATGATTGAAACGTCAATATTTCAGTTACATCGTTACATTGAACAAGGGCATGTCAATAACTAAAAATTTATTCATACACGTATACATAAAAAACATCAATGATAGAGTTTAAAGAATTGAAAATAATTATCATAAAAAGATATCGTTTATGGAATGATAACACTTCCGACGTTGGATATTTTTCAGCCTTAATTTAAAAATATGAACATTGGGGGATTATTTTATATGATCATCAAGAGTATTATAGAGCTTACAACCAATACAATAAAAATTTCTTAGGTACAGAAATTTGCGATGAAAATCAGATTGCAAGAGATTTCTATGACGGGTGTTATAGCGGTGAATGTTATATCTATTGCAAACTCATTTTTAGTCCTACAAATATAAGTGCGAGCTATATAAACTGTAAACTGTTAATACACCAAGCGTTATGAAGTATTGACGACAACTAGTTCTCATATCAATACTTTCCATAATTCGAATTGCTTATTTTTGAATGATGAAGATCCGATTCATACCGGCACTGTTTGCCCAATTCATACTTCATGTGGGAGTGGAAATGTGCAAAGTACAGCATAAGCAAGACATTTTTGCTGCAGTGGTTTTTCATAAACTTTATGCTGCAGCAATTACTTCTCAGCTGATTGAACAATAGTTCTGTATGACTTGCCCATTGCAGATGTTTGTCGAAAATTATTCCCAAAAATTTCACCTCATCACTACAAGTTATTTATTTTTCAGTGTTTTTGAATAACACAGGTGGTCTTTGTTTGGGGCGCCCAAAAATACTGTGACTGTTTTATTGTGAAACAGACAACTCTTTTCAGTTTTACTCATTAGCATATCTATGCTTTTTTCAAAAATCAGTAAATTGGTATCGTCTGCATAACACACTATTTTCATATATTGGTTTCTTTCCATTGAACTGATTATATCATTTACAAATATATTAAACAATGAAGGTTCCGATACATATCTCTGTGGTACACCATGATTTATTTTACGTTAACTACACACTACTTCATTTAGTGTAACAACCTGACTTCTACCATTTATATATGATTCAAATAACTTTAACTAACTCCATACGATTCTAACTTACTACATAAAAGCCTATGATTAACTGAGTTGAAATCTCTTGAATAGTCAATGAAAAGCCCAAGAGCATATTTTTACTCATCAATATTGTCTACAAGACATTTTGGTAAATCACATTCTGTGCAGATTCTGTGCTGATATTTTTACAGAATCCATGTTGATTTCTGGATAACAATATCTGACTCTACAAGAATAATGAGAGTTGATTAGTGATGTCCATTTCATTAATAACATGAAAACCGATTATAACCACGTCGAAACAATGCGCTAGATTGACAAATTTTATGTGAAACTAGCCCTGAGACATGAATAAATGATCTTTTTCTCCATTTATTTGCGTTTTACATTCGCGTCTAATGTGCTGTGGAAAATGAAGTAACACAGCGTTGCTGTTGAAAGCCATGGCTGTTGCTTTGTTTGCCAGTCGGTCCTGATGGTCTCGTTTAAAACTGAATTTCAGCAAGCCCGAGTAAGATGCGACCTTAACATTAATAATGAAATTAATATTGTTTATTTCTTGAATAATATATGTGTAAGCATGCATTTGTCAGTGTTTACCGAATAGCGGAAATTTAATAATGCTTTATTGCTATCTCGGTAATCGTAGAAGATACGATCTCGGTTGCATTAGACATAAACTGTACAGAATGCGATAAAACTATGTTGAGATATTCAGACTATAGTGATCCGTTTTTAAAATTATCAAAAAAATTCAAATCGTTAATTTTCATTTCTTATCTGGTATCTTTAGTATACAAAATATGAAAATATTGTTTGGATGTGTTTTATTGAACTTCATGGAATGGGAAATATGTTTTTTTATTATTCATGCGACGTTTCGTTCACTGTCTACACTTTGAACTCGAATGAAACATATATTCTTTTTTCATATTGTGTTTCTTCATTCTGAAAAATAAATGTACGGTATTAATACTTAGTACAGATTTCTAATACTTCAGGTTCAATCTCAGATACAATGAACTAAATAAAAGTGGAAGAAATAGGTAACTTGATTCACGTAATGATAACAAGTCGTCTAATAAACAAGTTTCAACTTTCTCGAAATTTCAGAGTTAATTTTTGAATATTTATTACAGGCTCCAAGTCGGTTTTTCATTTCGTCATAATGAATCAAGTATATAACTCGATAACAAATTCCAGATACAATCAACTCAACTGATATGTTTTTGGAGTGAAACGTCCAGAAAACAATCATGAGTAGTATATAGGTAAATGCAGGATGAGAGATGCAACTCCGTACGTGAAAAAATGATTAGGGTGGCTCTAAGTGAACGAAACATCGTGTAAAAAATTGAATAGCTGCATATTGTAGCTTTCATAAAGTTCAATCATAAACCAACGATTTACATTTTTTACGATTATTTCGAGAACTCCTCACGATAATGTGGACCTCTAAACATGGTTCCATTACATTCTAGGAAGTATAGTTTTTATCTAATTCAAACATTAATGTGTCTTCCACCTTTACCAAGATCGCAAAATTTATCTCTCCGAACATAAAATAAATTGTTGACTAGGACAAACCGACAATCAGCTGTAGCCGAACATCAATAAAAAAGGAACTTACATTATCTAATTCGAAGAAACAGTAATACTCAAAAACACAAGAATGATATTTTTTGTTTGAAGGTGGTTGACAATATTTCGTGGTGTATTTCATTAGTTCGGACTTCCATTGTCTAATATGATATAAATTGATCTAAAATCCCTGAAAGAATCTGTAGCAAATTGAAAGAAAGATTAGCTGAAAAATAACAATTCAATTAATCAAAAAAAACTGAAATTACAATGAAACAAAATACAAGCGACAAACAAAAAATAAAAAATTGAACTATTAACACGGAATGAAAATCAAAAATGTATTAACAAGAAAGGAAAAATAAAAATAGAAAGATTCCAAACCAAGTAACTACACGACGTTTCGATTGTTAGTATCCACAATCGTCTTCGGGTGATAACTGGACTTGTTTTTCCGAGATCCGACTACTTATAAGTCATTCGAGTGCTTTCACCTATCCCCTCTTCCCTCTCTCTGCTGCATCGGTTTTAGCGGACACTCAGGACAGTATCTGAACCAGGAATCCAACCACCATCAATGGACTAAGAGAGGAATCAACAAGACTCTAATAGACCGTGCTTTCGGGCTCTGTAATACAAAGGAAGGTCTCGAAAAAGAGGTAGGCATCATCAAAAATGATCTTCAACGGAGTGACTACTCCAAAGTGATGGTGGAACAGGCTTTAGCTAGAAGACAGCAAGAGCTCCACAAGGAAGAGAAGACGCCACAACCATTACTTGTACTTTCGTACATCAGAGGATTGGGTCCAAGTATAACATCAGAACCTGCTTCAGATCTGGGAACACTACCCTTAGCAGCCTCACGAAAACCAGGCCACCTAACGCGGACTGCGATTCCAAGAATTGCATTCAGCACCAAACGGTCAGCTTCCGCTAAAACCGATGAAACGGTGAGAGGAAAGAGGAGGAGGTAATAGCACCCGAATGACCTATAAATAGTCCCCTATAAATAGTCACAGTTACTACCCGAAGACGATTGTGGATACTAATAATCGAATTGTAATTGTTATTTTTCAACTATTTTTTTTCAATTTTCCACAGATTTTTTCAGGGATTTCAAATCAATAAATATCATATTAGACAATGGAACTGATGAAATACAAGAATGATATCGATAGGAAAGCAAAGACAATGTACATTAATAAAATCTGGCTACCAGTCCTTAATTGTACGTAAACTAGGGCAGGTAATCCAATTAAAAGAAATTAAGCTTCGCCCACCAATACTACTTTAAAACCGTAGTCAAATACCAGCATCGTAGTATCTGCGTTGGAAACAAGGGGAACTACAACTCGGGCATTACGTCGTTACCAAGTCGCCTTTGATTATGTTTACTGCAGTAGTAGATGAAACATCAGACATAAAACCTGCAGACCACGGTTAAAAAACCCGGGAAATTGCTTTCACACAACATTAACGTTAGAACATAGACTTTCGTGGCCTGAATCACGATTGAAGAGAACCAAATTCGGGTTGATAGGCCGTGGTTGAATTGAACTTGAGAAAACAATCGTTTCGTCTGCTACTGCGACAGACATCATCAATGGTGTGTACGTTGATGACGAGGACGAAAGTTACATCTCAGTGTCTCAACAACAACTGATCTTAGAGTTGACAAAAATACCACTTATGAGAAAACTGATAGCACTCTTGATCACGTATTCGAATAACACTTAATGTTCAATACTAGCATTGAAAACACCGAAAGACGTTTTTAAAAAGGAAAACATGTGTTGCGGTTTCGTATTTAAAAACGTTTACACGGATTTTCATCAAGTATCAGTTACATTACATATCATGTTCAATAAATTGGGATTTTGGGCAAATATTATTTCTATAGAAAACTGTACAAATGTTTAAATAAATGTTCCTTTTCCAAGATCATCATCAACTGGAAAAATAAAACTACGGAAGTCTGTTGAGTGGACAACTATTTTTCAAGTAAAAGAATTAGCGCACGAAAAATACGATTTCACGTATAATACAAACAAACTTTGGAATGGCTCGTGGGGCTTCATACCGAGTGAGAGTCACAAAGAAAATAAGATAATTTAATGAATCTTTAGTGGAATTGAATCATCCCAAATGCGACATCTGGTTAGGGCCGTAAAAGTAAAGAATCGCTGATGTAATTGGCCGTGGATTGTCAACGGTAACGAAATAAAAATATTTCCACATGGAGTAACTACATACGAGTAAAAAATAAGCTGATATAATAAAATAAACAAAGGATGGGAGACTGCTATTCCTAAATATATCAGCTATCTCAAAAATAAAAGGCCAGTTTACTCAAATAGATCATTCGCTGTTTGCAAGTTTAAACTTCAATTAAAATTTTTGGTTTTTGGGAACAAAAATTATTCTGCTTTTTTTCCACTTCTCGGTTAGACAGTGTTTCATAGTTGCCAAAGTGAGATTCATTGTTGTTGATTGTGAACTCTCTGGATTTCAAACAAATCACACAATAAAATCAACAAGCTGACTGATATATGGCACCTAACTGACAGTAAATGAAGTAGGAGGATGATAATTTGGAGAATTCACAAATATTCTGAAAGGGTGACTTCATCTGAAATAACAACTTCTTTGTACGAATATTGAATTACACAGAACCTGATTCTCAAACGTGCATATTTAGCCTACCCTAGTCGTTTGTTTGTTCATTTATTTTTTGGGTCAAATTTAGTAATTCAATAAATTCTGTATCATTGCATATCCAAGATGTCCGCAGCTACCTCAATATAGGAATAAAATGACAGGGCTTGAGTAGTAGAATAGTAGTATATTTTGAAAAAAATGCAAATTCAAGATGGCCACAGCTGCAAAATGGCAAATCACATATTTTTCCACAGCTACCTCGATATGGGTATCAAATACAGGGCTTCACAAATAGAATAGTAGTACACTTCGAAAAAGATGCAAATTAAAGATGTGGCCGCAGCTACAAAATGGCGGATTACATATTTTCTCACAGCTACCTCAATTTGGGTATCAAATGAAGGGACTTGACTAGACTTTGACTGACACTTTGAAAGAAATGGAAATTCAAAATGGCCGCAAGTACAAAATGTTTGATTACAAAGTTTTTCACAACTACCCCAATATGGGTATCAAGTGACCGAGCTTGACTAGTAGAATATTGGTACACTTTGAAAAAGATGCAAATTCAAGATGGCCCCAGCTAAATAATGGCGGATTACATATTTTTTTCACAACTACCTCAATATGGGTATCAAATGATAGAGCTTGACTAGTAGGATAGTAGTTCACCTTGAAAAATATGCAAATTCAATGTTATACTTGTGATGCACTGTTTGGAAACTTTGGTGTAATAATGAATATTACCAGAGTACCAAACCGTTATTTTAATTCCTCAACACGTGTTTCGATCACCAAGTGATCATCTTCAAGAGAATGATCAAACTAAATATACTCACAGTGTTATTTATTTATACCATATATACCTCTTCTAGGTATTTGCGTCTTGAATATCTCAAATTAAGTTCACCATATTGCCTTAACTACTAGTCCTACAGTATGCCTGTTGTTGTTGACTTGTCCAACTAATCTTAATGAACTAAAGTCTATGGAATGGTTTTATTGCAAAATATGATGGGCGACTGCTGATTTTTCAGGTCTTCCATATTTTAAGGAACACTTAGCACAATTAAAATATGGAAGACCCAGAAATCAGCAGCCGTCCACCATATTTTGCAACATAATCATTTCGTAGACTTTAGTTAATTAAGATTAGCTAGACAAATTAACAACGGGAATCTAGATGCATATGAGAGTGTAGAAATAAGTAAACATAATAATATTATAAATAATGATGGCTAGTAGATAAGGCAATATTGTGAAATTAATTTAAGATACTCAAGACGCAGATACCTGGAGGTATCTATGGTATAAATGAGGATAACATTTTTAGTTTGATCTTCCTCTTGAAGATAATCATTTGGTGATCGAAACACGTGTCGAGGTGTTTGGTGTTCAGAAAAAATTTCAGTACATAAAATGTTATATCACATATTATCTCACAACTGCCTCAATATGGGTGTCACAGACAGGGTTTGTTCAGTAGAATAGTAGTATACTTTGAAAAAAAAAATGCAAATTCAAGATGGCTGCAGCTACAAAATGATGGATTGAATATTTACCTCAATGTGGGTGTGAAATGTCAGGGCATGATTAGTAGAATAGTGGTACACTTTGAAGAAGGTGCAAATTCAAGATGGCCGCAGCAACTAAATGGCGGATTATATATTACCTTGTAACACCGAGGCACTAAATGAATTAAACAGAATTGAGTAACGAAATTGGAAACTGAAAACATGAAAATTAAATATGTAAAGAAAATTATGTTGATGGGTTTACTGAAAAAAAAAAATACTAAAAACTAAAAAATAATTCGAAAGAATCTAGGTAATAGTCATCACACCACTCTCCTCAGTAATGTACGGTATCGTATTTCAATATTTACTCAGGTTACGCTACGCCCAACGATTTCATGTCAAAATGAATACTTGATCTATTCTTTGTTTCAGGTTTTTTATTGTACGCTGGAACTCATACCTGACGTTTCGCCGACGCGAGTCGGTGGCACCTTCAGAGGTCTTTGTTATTGCTTTCCAAAGGTACGCGATAACACGGATCTTTCAAAATGCCATCCACTTGCGTCGACAAAATATACGGAAGAAAATCCAACAGGCCTGAGAGATCTGAAACCACGAGTAGTTTCAGAAGATGACTGCGTAAGCCTGAGTTTCTACAGGAAAAATATCGCTTTTGAATTGACATGAATAAGATTATAAGAATATATCAGCAACATCTCCATGGAATTAGTAGAATCGTGCTCTCAGTTCAAAAAAACTGAGTGCATTGTAATTGAATAATCTTGGTTCTAACGTGAATCAATTCCAACTCGTAACGAGGGCATCACATTATATCAACTATTGATTCTATCAATCTGAGACGTACAGAGGACGTTTAGAAGAATAAATTTTGATGTGATGTGTGATGTGATGCGACGCGTCGCCACGCAAGCGACTTTGCGATTATTTTCCCACTGGTTCGGCGTAACGCCATCTCTCTCGCCAAACTGAGCTTGGATACCTATAGTGCATACATTTTTGTTCACCACAGTACTATAACCTGTATTTTACTGAATTGGTGAGTTTCAAAAATGAATACAAATAAAATATGTCTGACAGTGACAATTTAGAAAAAAAAAAGTGGGCAGCCTCTTGCAAAGAAAGCCAAATCACATTAGAAGAGACTATCAAGTCTCTTGTAATTAGAGGAACTGTCATCGGAAATAATATAATGGTCGAAGAAAATTCACGGAGACTCTCGCCTGTCTCGAATTATAAGGGGGAAGACCAAAAATGCTGTTTTTCGTTTTTCTCAAAACGTTATTGTTATTTCGGAGAAAATCGAAAAATGGAAAAAATGTTATTGTATTTAAAGTGTACTATGACGATGTGATGATAAATATTCGATAAAGCGTTTCGTGTCCACCATCAACTTTTTTTTTAATGCGGACTTGTCTTTTTTATTACAGATATTGATGAAGCCATAAATTCACAATTCGAAGATATATCACATTTGATATTTTCATAGCGTTTCATTTGAAATAAGTACCATCTTCAGTGACAACAATTTTGAATTACGGTCCTGTCGATACTTCTTCTGTAAATTGTTTCGATTTCTTCAAAATATAATTCAGACAACCCAATGAATTCGACAGGTAGGTACCCTAACACAATGAAAATTTGTACTTTTTCGTTTTGAAAATATTTTAATTACCGTAATTCTTCTTTCAAGGTTTATTTCTCCCTAATCAATTATAATTCCTAATATTTTAATAATTCTCATTCCTGGAAGTAACGAAAATATCAGTTTTTGGTCAAAATTCGATTGTTGTATAAATGGGTATGATCAAATAGTATCTCAATTCATTTACCATCTTAAACGCGTAGGCTTTGCTCGGTTTCTATGACAGGAAAAATGAATGCGTTGTTGATATCTGTTGAGAACTGTCAGACGTTTATGCACATATTAAAGATGTATTCAAATTATGAGAGGACTGATATGCTACTTAGTTATGCAAAATCAAATAGAACTATTCCTTTGGCAAGGAATATGCATGTTGAGCTATACTCGAATCGTCGTATTCCGAACATCCAAATGTTTAGACGATTAGAAATTAATTTGAGGGACTATGGTGCATTTGACAGAAAGAAAACAAGAAAATGTGTGGTTACTGGAACTGTGAGGAATCAAATAAATGTTATGGGTAAGCAAATATTACCACATACAAATTTACACAGTGAAAACATTTCTTTTTATTAGGATTGGCCGGTTACAAAAATTATGAAATAGAGACGTTGGAAATATTTGTAAAAAAATAATATGGACGAACGAATCAAAACTCACCAACAATGGTTGGTTTAACAGAAAAATCCATTATAGGTGGAATAATACCAATGACCATTTACATAGGGGAACCATTTCACAAGGAAGTTTCGGACTAATTATTTGGTTGGGAATTGAATTGAAAAGTGAAATGAATCTTCATTTTCTATTCAATGAATTCGATAGTTACTTAAATGAATTGCCATTGCCATGAAATACAGTATTTTCAACAGAACGGCGCTCCTCCCCAAAATGCTACAATAGTAAGGGAACATTAAGATACAATATTTCCAAGAAAATGAATTGGAAACAATGGACCAATTAACTAGCCAACTCGATCCCCAGATCTTACTCCTTTAGATTTTTTTGTCTGGGGTACATAAAGGATAAAGTCAAAACAAAAAACAACATTTTTTTGTTTTCCCCGTATAACTCGAGAAGGGCGAGAGTCCGCGTGATTTTTTTTCGACCATTGTATTGTTCCCGATGACAGATATCTTTTTTCCCATTCAATCGTCTTCGTATCTGTTACGGTTTAGAATATAGCAATGGTACCACATGATAAAAAGAACGGCCTGTATTTTATAATTAAAGTGTGCATATATCTGTGCATTAGGCCCGCGTATCTTGAGTCTATCTCAAGGGTCAGTGAATGTAAATCTACTCTCTTGGTAGATTGAAATTTATACTATTTTCATGGCACATAATATTTCGATATCATGCATTAATTGATTTTAATTCAATTCTTATGAAAAAGAATGCACTGAAACACTTGGTTGAATAATAAATTTCTGACAAAATTATATTTCAAAATCAGCTCATGGCGAGTACCACTCAAATGTTTTTTTCATTTGTTATTGATAACAATATCAAACAATTAATTAAATGAATAATTGATTGTTTGATAAGGGTGAATTTATATTTACACATTCATTATCAATATTTATAAATCAAGGTTTTCAGTAATATATTGCAATAACTAGCTGAGATTTTTACATGAGACATTATTTTGGTACAGTTACAGAGAATTGATGATTTTTCAAATCAATAAAGAAAAACTACCATTGATTTCAGATGAAAAATTTGGAAGAGATGCATCAATGCTATTAATCACGTTCCTCCAAGAAGAATTTCAATTGCAAATTAATAACAATCCAAGATAACCTACTACCAGATATGGATATGGAATGTATCGAATACTTTTGTAACATACTTCAGTTATCATTGTATCCGATGAAAATAAATGTTTATTGAAAAAACAAACAAAAATTCTTTTACTATTACTTGTGCAAAATAATTTCGATGTTTCACAATTGCCAGGCGTCCCGTGACGACTCACAATTTTTTTTCCTGTCTATAGGTAGGATGAGTTTTTATGTATTCCTAGATTTGTGTGGTATTGATAAATGTAATGGACCGAGAAAGATAACTTTCACCAATGGTTTGGAAAGGATTACGGGTATTTTCTGGCAAGCCAACGATACCGAAAGTAGGTCAATGACTCGTATGATTTCAATTTTCATTTATTTTTTGGAATGATCCAGGCAACTCCGTGGTGTTCAATTGAATCAAGAAAAAAAACTATTTCATGAAATATTTTTGGGAAGAAACCATCTCAGCTACTAACTTTTTTATTAATGTATCAACAGTGGTTATCTCTCAAGAAGAGAAGGAAAAATAATTGAAAACGTCAATAAAACAGTATCTAAATCAGAAAGATGATATTTTGAAGAATAATGCATTCACTTATTTGAATTTAACACTGAAGAAGACACATCTATTTCATCATCATAATGACCGTTGGTAAGATATAATCATTTAAATTTTTTACATTTCGAAATAACTTTTTGGTAATATACGTCATCATTATTATATTATAAAGAACAGAGATAGAACTGTTAAATGGAAATATTATGTTACACCTATAAATGAAGTATCATGGAGTATATGCTAACAAAAATTTTTGTTTATTCAACAACTTTCATGTTGTCCCTTTCGAAATCCTCCTCAGATATTATACACTTGTACCAGCGTTGTTTTCAATCCTCAAAGCAGTTCTGATATGCACTTTTTCGTATGTCCTTGAGTTCTCTCAGCAATCCAATTTTTATCTCCTGAATCGTCGCAAAATACTGCATTTCCAAAGAGTCTCTTCAATTTTGGGAACAGAAGAAAGTCGCAAGGGGGCAAATCTGGTGAATACGGTGGCAGAGGCATGATAACTGTGTTGTTCTTCACTAGAAAATTTCGAACATACAATGACGAGTGAGCAGGTGCAATTAGCAGAAGACTTGTTTTTCCACAATACTGGAAGTTTTTATATTGCTTATACTCCTCCTTATAGATTGCATGACCATGTGCCAAGAAATCCTGATGCCATTATTGGCTTGGCTGGCCAGAACTCTTCCACTGGAATGATTAGACACTGTTTTCGATGTCATAACCATATACCCATACCTTACCATATACCTTACTTTCTCGTTTCCAGTACCTGTGCTCAATAAATGTCTAATCGCGGTTGTAAGAAGTCTGCTGACAGTTTTTGTTATATTTGTGGTGAGTTTGTTATTGAAAAACATCAAAGAAACATTACAGACTTTGTGAAAAAGGTTTATTTCTCATATTTGGAATTAAACTTGGTGATCAGGATAAATTTTGGGCCCCGTATAAGGTATGTTATGTTTGTGTTGAAGATCTTAGAAAATGGAAAAAAAAGGAGAAAAAAGCCTGTAAGTACGCTGTTCCTATAGTATGGAGGGAAACCACCCAACTAGCAATTTCGTATTTTATAATAGTAGCGGAAACGTTTCGGAGAAACAAATTATAAAACTACATTCCTCGAAGAAATGTTTTCAATGTGTTTATAAAACTGCTATAAATAGGAAATTGGCACCGTTTTATAAAACATTATAGTCATTATCAATATTTTGTAAGACCTTTTATAAACACTACAAAACAGTTTTATAAACAGTTTGGCAGTTACTATAAAATTTGTCTTACACTCTCAAAAAGTAATTTTGTGAAGACTTCCCTCACTGCACTTTTGCAACTCATCCAAGCGATACCTATAAAATAATCAGAAGACAGGTTTATTAGGGTTTTTTAGTAGTTCCAAGTAGGGGTTATAAAATATAATACAGCCGAAAATGATAACAATAAAATGAAAAAGTGTTAAAAATGTTTTCTTGAAGACACAAGAAGTAATTTTGTATTGGACACTAGGAAAATATAATTGATATGTCGCCAACTGAAAACTAAGAAATAGAAAGGTTGAAGCCATTTTAAAATTTCACTTTTGCACTCATAAAACTGTCAAAGACATTGTTTGTGTTTCGAAGATTGATATTTTTACTGCAAATGAAATTTCATTGACAAATATATAGCCTATTATTAGCAAAATTTAGGCGCGCCATTCATTTATAAATGTTTCCGGTAAAATTGTTAGTCATACAAAAATTCACTCTGTCGAAGTATTAATTTTCTAGTCACAAACTCAACTCACTTTATTCTAAATCTAAACATTATTCTAATTCAAAATATATATAATGTTATAATATTTATGTATTTTTCAGCTGTAAATATCACTATATGTGCGGTATTTCATATTTTCAACTCATCTAATTTCAGTATCCCGGATCGCTATCATTTAAAATAAATTGGTATCAGTAGCAAGCATTTCAACGTATTCTAGCTACTATGTTACCCCTATAAAACCTAACAGTTTTATAGGGGTAACATAGTTCTGGGAGTGATGTTATTGCGGCAGTCGGACTACTTTTAAAGCTGTAGGTTTGTACGAAAGTGCTTGTATGAATAAAGGATTTCTCACATACAGTTTGGATAAATATTATCTGTCGGGATGTTTTGGCTAGAAAGTTTCTTTCATCGATTATAAAGGCTTAACGACGGATTTTAACCATTATAATAACCTTTTTCTGTTTTTCGCAAAAAATTGAAACACTAGGTTAGGTGGGATAATTTCAAGTGTTTTTTTAGTATTTCCAACATACAAGGGGACTCAAAGCTTCCAGAAAGTTTTTTTATGGAACACCAAGTCATTTCTTCGTCTATTTGAAGAACCTCGAACTGAATCTAAAACTATTATATACCCCCAATAAATGTTCAAAATGGCCACCATTGAGTTATTATTTACTTTTATTTGAATATTCGGGAGACAGACAAAAAAATCCACTACAGTATCCACACAATGGAATTATTATCAAATTGATTATCAAATATATGCATATCATAGTGTCTAAAATTAATGATGAATTAAAAATATTGAATTTACTTATGGGGTACCTATATTCAATAAAAATCAAATATTTAGAAGTCGCTGAGGAACTTATTTCCACCACGATATCGATGGTGTCCCCCTAGAATAACTAAACCAAAATATTCTTACTAAACATAATTAAAATTTTGAAGAATTTTTCAAAGCTGTTATTAGGAATCGATGTCAGCTGGTTGTTCTCAAATGCTGCATTTTATTCTTGGTGGCAGCAAATATATATTAGCAAAAGCAATTTTAATAACAGTTATATTAGTGTTTTTGAATTGTAATTAATAAACCATACTATAAAATAGTTGGGAAATTATCATTGAAATGACAATATGGTAATGAAAATAAAATAGTATTTGAAAGCATTCCAATAAAATAATTTCATCAAAGCAACAGGAAACAGTTATAAAATAAGATTGAAATAGTTTTATATCTATCATAAAAATCTCACAGAAAAGTGTTATAAAACTGCTACATAACAATTTACTTTAATAGGAAAATAAGTTTTATAACTTAGTTGCAAGAACGTTTCTGTGATAATTTCCTGACTATTTTATAATGGTTTTTTAATTTTATTTCATAAACGTTTCTATGACAAATTTATAAAACACTTTTATTGCCTACAACTGTATTGTGTTCACCGATCATCTAATATAATCAATTAGCATTTTGGAAGTAATTATAAAATACTAATGAAATAAAACTGTTGCAACACCATGGAATTATAAAACAACTTTGCTGGTTGGGTATTGGTTACAAAAACTAATGTCAATAGTAGAATGGCGACGACAGTTATCTCAACAAAAATAACAATCACTAATGTATATAAAATAATCTAACGATATAATGGTTGTTATTTTTATGAGTATATTGTGCGTCGATGAATTGGTACAAGGTATCCCAAAACTCTGACAAAATTTGAAATCTCCGATATCTTAACAGTTATAGAAATTAGTTACTATGATGAATTCAAGGCACCAATTAAATCCATGTGTCATTATATGGTGGCACCATAATGTTATAATATACCAATATTTCAGTTCTTTTATCTTTTACTTCATTAATTTTTGTACAACAAAAATTCAAACCTGTCATTTAATAAAAGATAAGAATAATAAATTAACATAATTAGATACTAAATTCACATATTCTCACGGCTTTCATTATCCAATGAAGGATGATTGTAATAAAAGTTATGATAACTCATTTTTTTCGCCCCAAATGGTACTACACTTTAATTTTTTTCAAATGGCTGATATGCTTTACAAAATATCTTGTTATCACTTACCTTCGTTAGAAAATCATCAACATCCTGGATTTCGTATCCGAATTGTTGATTTTCATCCTTCCACTCGTTTTTAATTTTTGTACTTTTTCTTCTGTGTCTATGTTTCTCTCTGTTTCTTTCAGGTACTAAATTAGGTTCTGACTTTGTTCTTACTGGCGTGTTTTGTGTCTTAATTAATCTACAGCTCGCGTCCACATTTGTATTCTTGCTGCTTTGGTTCAGTTTGTTTAAATTATTCAACTGAAATTTAAAAAATTAAGTTAAATGTAAGAATAGTCGAATACATTTGTTTGAATGTGGTTTTCAATGTTGAACGAAAACACTTTGGAGTATCCATTTTCTGAAAAGGCTGAAAGATTTTAAACCTAGAAATACAAAATATATCTCATTTCATAATATAGTTCGAAATATTCCACCACATTTTGTTGAAGCAGTTCTTCAATTCTCGTCTGTACATTCCTGTATAAAGTTTTTCCCGTGTGTGTTTCCGGTTGTATTTTCCCGGTACGCGTTATGTTTCTTATAGACCCATACACCAATCTGGTTCCATACTAAATATTTTCGTACCTCCGCAGGTGGTTCAGGGCTTATATAAGATCCGTGTCTGGCACATTAGTCAGCTCTTCAAATCAACTGAAAGAACAATTCATTCAGGTCAGTCTCAACTCCCTACACTGTAGGTTAATGGACTGACACCTATCAGAAAACAACTACTCCCCTAGCTAATACCACGAAGGACGTTGGATTATATCCGACAGGTGTCAGTGCAGTTTTCTTCACTGAAGTTATTCCTGCATATGCTGTTGGCGATACAACTGCCTGAATCGATTTTCAATTATTGGTATAGGTAATTTGAGACTGGCCTGAACGAATTGTTCTTTTAGATAATTTGATCCAGAGACAGTCTCCAAGTATGCTTACTCATTTTGTTATTCAGTAATTTATGTAATCTATTGATTTCTGAGCATTCCAAATGGTTTGGTGTCAAATTGTTCTCTTCCGAATGTATCATGTCATACTCATGATTGAACTCATATCCGTTTGTCAAAAGATGATTCGCAAATGTGGAATTACTCTTCAGCTTCGGAAAGATTATTTGACTTGTGGTTTTGGCTCGAAACTTCATATTGGCCAAACGCGAAGAAACTTCTCCCAGAGAATAAAAAAGCAGAGCAGTAGTTTTCCAATTTGAATTTTTATTCATAGGATAACAAAATTCTGATAAGACCGAGAACATGGTGATCACTTGACATCATCACCATGTTTGACATATGTGACTCGTTATTTCTGACTTGTTGGTTTCGCCTTTTCTGACTTTTCAATGTCTCTTGATTTCACCAATATGGGACTGACTGTAAAGAAAACTGTGTCTGAATCTATAGCACATTCTATCATAATCCGATTCTTCTTGTGTCTTCTGTGACATATGTACACCAGCATTCAGGAACATTCTTTCATTCTTCATAAACAAATACTACTGCTATGGCTGAAACCAAAATGACCAGATTATGTTTTGGAATTGTAGGAATGATTCGTAACATAAAAATAAAAAATATTTTGAAATATTACACTGGACCAGAATTAATCCTTACTTCTTAAGAAAACTCTAGGTCTCTTAGTGAATATTTTATTCAAATAAAGTGATATCTTTTGAAAACCATTGAGAACTTGAATTTTTAATTTCGTATTCATGAAAGTAGTCTACCAAAATAAACCTTCCATACCGTCTCAACCCTGAGGCTCATTCAACCTTATACACTGCATTTCATTTTCGGATAAATATAGCTCTATCCTTAAATTAAACCATTTCACCTCATCTATTTTGAAAACTGAATCAGTATAGTGACACTGAGGCAATTCCATCTATTTTCTTCTACCAATCAAATATATATAGAATCAATCAATATAGAATGGAGTGAAATTGATCCAATTCTTCAAGTTATTCAGTGTCAATTCATCCGTTTGCTAATGAAGCACATTTAGAGATATTAATTATGGAGTGCCGCAAGGGACTATACTTGGCCCAATATTATTAACTGTTCATATGAATGACATCTTTGACCTACCTATCAATGGAGACATCATTAGTTTTGCGGACGATACAGCAATATTCTTTGAAGATGAATCGTGGACCTCATTGAAAAATAAAACAGAAATGAATTTCAAATGCATTTTCAACTTCTTCAGAAGTAATCTACTCGCCATTAATACAAATAAGACGGTTTCCATCCCTTTCACCAGCTACTCCTCTCACTTGCCAAAGTATGATAGGATCAACATTGATATCCCCGATGGAAAATTTGAAATAAAGATGCAAACCAGTATTAAGTACCTGGGAATATATATTGATTGTCACCTCAAATGGGATATACATGTTCAAAAACTGC
>WOGO01000887.1:0-21432 GCA_015342085.1 Leptinotarsa defecta | reverse complement strand
AGTAATAAATAATATTACTGCAGTTTTATCCCAACACCTCGACACTTGTTTCGATCACTAAGTGATCATCTTCAAGAGCAAGATTTAATCTTCTTCTTGAAGATGATCACTTGGTGATCGGAACACGTATAGAGGTGTTAAAAATAACGGTTCAGGTTCAGTGTTGGGATGAAAATCCAGCAATATTGACTTTTGAATCAACAAAGGTTATCGATATTATTCAATTCAAAGTTCCAAACTTATTCATGTGATTACTCAACAAGATATTTGGAAAAAGTTACGGTGTTTTATAATAATAATGATCTTTATAAATGACAACCACACACACACAAACACATTTTGTTTTATGCTTTGTTTTCGAACTCTCTGGAAGATCATTATATATTTTGACTCTCCAATGAAATATTGATTTCTTCCCAAATTTTGAGTGATATGATTTAACTAGTAGTTGTTTTGTTTGTTTTGTATTATAATAATGAATGGTAATTATTCAATTGTAATTCAAATTCAAATATTTGTGATTTTTTCAAACAAAATGAATGAAACAACAAATTTTCAATTGACGAATAGAATGAATATCTAACAGATCATGTAGTATATATAAATTTGACGTAGGTTCAAAATGTAATTTGAATACACATTTTATTTTAATAATTGAATACAACTGGCCGATACTTGATGAAAATCCGAATTAAAACTAATTAATACAGTTTATTGTATGATTTTCATTATAAAGGGTTTTACAAAAACCGCGACACGTGTTTCGGTTTACAATAGAAAACCAAAATCTCTAAGCCAGATTAAATTTTCTAGTTCCGGAGTCGGTTCATTGCGTTATTTGAAAAATTGAACTATACCAGATAAGACATCATTAAAACGTTTCAGCACCCGTCCTCTACTTAACCATCGGACTTCAGAGTGAAGGAGTAGTTCCCCGTATTGACAGTCAACTTCATCGGCCAAGGTTCTGAATAATCTTCTTTGTAACATTTGAACTCTAATCTTGTTCACAATTTTTACCACCAGTTTCATAACGTTGTTTAGTTTCAAGAAATTTCCACATAATGCTTGNATAATGCTTGCTGATGGATAATGCAGTGGTAACAGAGAAATTGCGGAAAAGTTTCATCTTTACGACATAACGCCACCAGACCCTTATCACAACCCACCATAGCTGGAGCGCCATCGGTTGTCAAGCCTACCATTTTCGATATTGGAATTTTCTCGGAAGAAATAATATTTTTTAAATGAGAAAACAACTCATGTCCAGTAGTGTGTCCTTTCAGTGGAATGAACTTCAAAAGATCTTCTTTAATCGTAAAATCACTAAAAACCATCCTGACGAACACGGCCATCTGGGCAGTGTCAACGACATCTGTTGATTCATCCAGTTGAAGTGAAAAATAAACACAGTTATCTAAGTCAGTTCTTAACTGTAAAAAAATATCATTGCTCATTACTTCTACACGTCTCATCACTGTATTAGCAGAAAGTTGCATAGATTTTATAGCTGAAACTATCTCGTCTTTATTTCTAAAGTTGGCAAATAACGAATCAGCAGCTTCTAAAAACGCCTGTTTTATCATTTCCCCGTCTTCATAAGGTTTCTTTTTTTGTGCAATTATCTGGGACACACGGTACGATGCTTCAGTTGCAGCCTTATTTTTGTCGACTGTTCTTAAAAATATTGATTGTTGTCCAATTAACTGCTTTTTTAACTGTTTCAGTTTCTCCTTTCTGGCGGCAGAATGTAGTGGGAATGATTTTTCAAAATTAGAATGTACAGTTTTATGATGTCTCTCAATATTTCCTTTTTTAGCAACGGAGACCGAAGTATTACATAACAAACACACATTTTTATCTTTAACTTCTGTAAAAAAGTATTGTTCTTCCCATTCCGAATGAAAGTGGTATGTCTTTACCTTCTTACAACTGCTTGCCATAATATTATTTTTGTTGTTCTCTACTAACCCAACCGCTGGACGTTGGTTACGCGTTCAGTTTTAAACTAAGCGCAATGTCGCCGCGCCGTGCGTATTTATCCCGTTCAAAGCAATCCAGATCGTTCTCGAACACTAACGCGCTGGTCCGGCTGGTCGGTTCTAGCCGATTCTAGCTTGATGGCGTCAGCGGCAGATCGCTCACCGCAACGTTGCCGCTGTTTATGTTTAATATTATGACAATTAGATTTTTTTGTGGAATTTTCGGAAGCTTCTCTGATTTTTGCAGTTTGTATTTTTTAAATTAAAATCGTTGTGAGAGCTACCAGAATTGCCTCTGCGAGCTACCGGTAGCTCGCGATCGACAGGTTGGCGACCACTGATCTAGACAATTGTTAATTAACAAAACTTTCTAAAACTTTCTTTATCGTTCAAAGTAAAATAAATATTTGAATAATTACCGTAAAATTTTTTCGCTTCCTGGAGCCCTTCTTAAATACAAAAGAAGATTGCATGATGAAAGTTCTGAAAATTTTAATACTTCGTTTATAATAATTTTTTAAAGTAAACAAAAAAGAAAAAACACAATAATGTTGTAAAAAAATGTTATCTCCATTCATCATTATTTTATCATCTTTATATCAATGAAAGACATAAACTGGAATAAATAATTTTTATCTCCATTTGTTTATAATTTTTTTTAAAAACGAATAGACTACTTCAAAATTAAAAAAAAAATTTTCACAACTTCATAGAGAACTGTCAATCATTATGATATGAAATAAAAATCTAAATAATAATATTTAATTGTTTATAATTTTTTTTTATATATCTACTGTTTACATTATTAGTTAGGACATTTTTTTCTTTTCTTAAATCATAATCAACAGTTCTCTAAAAATAACAGAATAGAATCCATTAACAATTCCATCGTTTATTTAGTTAAATATTTGTTATAAACAAATTCTACTCTTAGCTTTATTTTTTTTTAAGTTATAAAAGGTACAAGAACAACCACGAGCATAAAAATGCCATAAACAATTGTTTCCATTATTCATTCAATTTTGAAAATACACTTGCTTTTAACTATTAGAGATACGACAATGAACATTCAGATAATTTTTATAGATAATTGAATTATCTTCCAAATGTCATCTTGCATATATTCTTTATTTATTGTTAATTTGTTGTTTTAGACATTTGTTTATGAAAATTAACGATTCCCTCGAGTTTTTTCAACTTTTCAGGCTTACAGCTCAGTAAGTAATACGAATTCGGATATTGAACTTCAGAGAAATTTTGTTAAAGTATAAATTATCTTACAGTTGCAGTTGGTTATTTGTTTATTTGTTAATTTTTTCATAAGCTATTGATGAATTTCGCAAAATTTTGGGAATTATTGTATTCCCACCTAATTGCTTACTTTTATTTCACTGAATTCTAGTTTGTAATTGAAAAAAATGCTTGAGACATGCAACAATTTCATTAGAAAATATAAGGACACGAGGTAAGAATAATATTGTTGAGTAGATATGATATTTATATAACTGAAAGCAGTTTATTCCTTTCAAATATAAAATTTTAATCGTAATATTACAATTAGTGGCGATAATATTCGTTATTATTATATCAAGAATAATAAAGCAGTCAATTCATTTTATTAATTTCGTCTTTTCCTTTGTTTTTTGGGTGGGAAGTTTTTGAAGTATGTACTTGCGATATCTAGGTTTGAAAGTGAACGTTCTATTCTTTTTCCTTTGTGACTCGAGAGATTTTCGATTTTTTGCTCTTCTTTCTCTTCTGCTTCATCTTCTTCTTCTTGATCTCTAGATTCTTCCATTTCTTCTTCTACTCGATTACAATCAATTAAATAATATTATTAAGAAAATTTTTTCTTTAAAAAATCATAATTGACTCTATGAAATTGTAAAAAATTCAAATATTGAAATACTCCATTTGTTTATAAAAAATTCATAAACAAATAGAGCGAAAAAATTGCACGGTAATTATTTAAATAGTTATTTTACTTTGGACGATGAAGGAAGTTTTAGAAAATTTTGTTAATTAACAATTGTCTAGATTATTGAAAAATCAACTTCGATGAAAAATTCCAAGGGGAATCAGTTCTCTATGGTATTTAGATTATATCATAATTTTTTAAAAGTTTTCAATTCACTTTAAGAACCTTAAAAAAATTATTTTCAAGTACTCGCTTAGAGGCCGTGGGCGCAACCTAAAAATGACGCGCGGACGGATATTTTCAGCTTTAAATTAAAATTATAAGTAATGGAGATACCGTTTCAGGAGTTGAAACTTTTTTTCAGTAAATTTCCTCCTTTTCAAGGATCCTTTTTTCAAATTTCAAAAATATCAATAGTTTACGAACTATAAACAACAAAACAATTGTTCATAACTTTTAGAATTTATTATGAACTAATTTACTTTTTCTGCACAATGATCTAGACAATATTCCGGATCCAATGAGCCTAACCACTCAATTTTACTAAAAGTTTGTAGGAGAGATATGCCTGAGATGACATCCTTTTTTTCTATACTTAATTACTAGTAGCACCTTGAAGTTACAGAATTGGTAAGGAGTGAAATGAACACTTAAGACACTTTTTTTATCAAAACATAACTTTATTACTCCGAAAAACTTCACACTTTTTTTCATACATTTTTTTAAACTATTCACATGCCATCTCAACACAATTGATGGTGAGATGACAAAGTGTAAAACTGTCTACTAAAGTTGGCATATATCGTAAACAAATACTTTTGTTGCTTTAGATACGCCAGCGCATTCAGTGTCGGTCCAATTCAAACAAGTCTGACATCGTAACCATGTTTCTCCCGCACGGAAACGGGAATATAATTCGTTACAAAATATACATGCAACATCATCCTCCGAATCGCTACTATCCTTTTCAGAATCTTCTTCAGGTATTACGACCTTTTTTGCGGCTCAGATGGATTTCCTTAGTGCTTGCCCTTTCTAATCAGCAACTAGCTGCTTGGCTAAGTCAATATCTGAGGTGATATTAATAACTCAATTTTTTCTTCTCTGTGACGCTAATACTTTAGGTAATGTTGATATTTCTACCACGGAAGTACTTCCAACTTTTCTAGTTTCATCAAAATCATCCTTATTACTCATTACACGTGATGGTCCTGGAACAATGGAGACAACTCCTTCCGTCCGTTCTCGCTGGATACTTCGGCAGTAACATCGACAGGGCAAAATATCCAGTCTGGAAAGACATTTGCATTAAAGGGGCAAATGAATGTGTAAGAAAAACCATTTGTTGCGTTCTTAAAAGTGGCTGCTTTCATAGATGCTGGGCTGAAAATCTCTGCAACTTGGAAATGTGTTACAGTCCGGCCTGGATGATTCTTCAACCATGTGGTGAGCTCTTGATTATAGTATGAACGAGAAACCGAATAAAAACTCACGACCAGAGGCTGCACCCGATGGGTACAGTGTGGGTGGAAGCAAAACAGCACTATGCCACTTTTGCGTATAATATAACTTCCATTCTATGTTTTTGATGTCATTAGCCATCCCATTCTTTTTTTTAACAGCATCGATGGCTTGCTGCATATTTTGGTCGGGCCGACCCATCACTGTAATAATAAATAACTATGTTTCGAAAGAAGCCATCAAAATAACAAAATAAATATAAGAAGCATACCTGCCATCTCGTGCGCACGAATAGTATGCCATTTCAGACACAAATACAGGAAGATCCTTCTGCTAACTTATATTTTAGTAGCTTTGTTTTAAGGACACCATAATATAGGATATACTAATTAAGCCACCAAACAATATGAATACATATTGGGACTTACCTTAATTTCAAATAACCATCAATAATGAGTCAACTTCTAAGCAGTTCATAAAAACTTTTATGAGGCAAAAATCGACTGACTATCCTACTGCCTCCAAAACGAATCTGTCGCATCGCTTTTGCACACTGTTGCTAAATGTTCGAGCATTGATGATAGTTTTCGGTCAGAACAGCGCCAAATTTCTGATAGATATAGATAAAACACGTGTTATGCCGTCTCAGCCAGTATGCCATCTCAGGCACATTTCCCCTAGATATTATAAATTCTATTCTTTCCAAAAAACTACAGAAGCAAGCCATGGATTAGCTCTACTCAAATTCAAGATGCGGTAACGTCAGTTATAGGACATTGTCATATTTGGATGAACCCACCAATAATATTGCCCGTTGTTTTAAGAAAGAATGCGTAAACGTAGCTTTCAGAATGAATAATAGCCTAAGTAAATTTATTAAAAACGATAAAGACAGATCAGGAATATAGATATATGCTGACTTGTGGCTCTTGCCCAAAACTGTTCATTGGCCAAACAGGGAGAACATTTTACCAAAGAAATAAAGAGAATAGAAGTAGTTTTGTGAATGAAAGGACCAATTCCACATTTACAAAACAGAAGAGAAAAGTTTGAAACTCAATCTTCTAGAATGTTTACAAATCAATAGATTCGAGAATTCGAGTAACTTATTGAATGATCAATTAGAATTGAATAACTCCCTATTTTTTCATATGTCGAAACTGGGACATGAGCTCAGATAATTTAATTCATTACAACTAAGGTAAAACTCAGGTACTTGGAATGTACGTAATTCAAATTGGAAAATTTGGTATATTAAGCATTGAATATGTAGAATAAAGTTGGTGAAGACGCGCCCGAAGGAGCCAAACTTACAATTTGGTAACATCTTTTGCTCCTACACACCACATATTTTATATTTAAATTATCTATTTTCCCTACAGCGCCGGCCGGCGCAGAGAAATTTGCTCATCTAAGGGGAAGTTACCTGTGCAAGTTATTTCTTACTAATTCTTCAATTCATGTGGCAGCATGAAGCTTTCGATTTTATATAATTTTAATTGATTTTTGTTCAAAGTATCGACTTTCCAATGCTCATTTTTGGGAAGAATTGTTTTATATAATGTTACTTTATGCTGATCTGTAGACGAAGAATATATGAATAAAAATGTACAATTTTATTTGTGTATTCATGTCATATGTATTCATGATTCATCATGATTTCAAGTTTATCAAACTTCAAGAAACGAGGATTAGCAATATGAGCATCATAGAACAATAACATACTTTAGCGAATCCACCAAAAATAAATAAAAACGTGGACATGGATTATAGAACAAACAATAATTAATTAAAGTAAAATTGACTTGTGCTTCTTTTCCCATTGGTCCAAAAGAAAAAACTTTGTTCAAAAGAATTAAAGGGCATAGAGCATATTTAATTGAGGAGACTGACATAAACGCCTAATACTGATTATGAAGAATGTATCATATTTGAAAGAGATACAGGACTAAATCTTTGAATTTTCATGAGGAATTTTTTTCTTGTTTGCAATAATCTTGTTCCTAAAATTATCATCAATTATTGGTGATAAGGTAATTAGTGAAAATCATTATTGATATTTACAATAAAAGAAATGTGTATAATGGAACACGTGATGTGATTTTATAAACAATTATCGTTACTAATATTGCTGAATACATTCGTCATTGATTTTCATTAATTATCAGATAATCCCATCACAAACTAAATGATAATTTGTTGATAAATTCACACGAAACCTGAATGGTAAGTATTTCCTTAGTAGGAAACTAAGGTACAGTTTAGAGGTAGAAAGCAATGACCATTCTTTTTCGGAACGGAACAGATCTTCCAACTTATTTGATTGTTTCAGAGATGAAAAATTCAATGATTAAATTATGTGATGAAATTGGCCGATGCTTGATGAAAATCCATATAACTAAATAAAGTAACACGTCATTGTTAGATTTCTACTATTCCAATAGAGAGCTTACAAAACCGCAACACGTGTTACGCTATACAAAAGCTTTATCAAGCGTTTTCATGGTATGAAGCGGTTTCATAGTATGAAAACGCTTGATGAAGCTATGATAGAACTGACCGATACCTAATGAAAATTCATTGAAATGTATTCAAAAAACATACTTCAATGTGAACTTTCTACTTAAAATTTCAAAAAACCGCGACACGTGTTTCGTTATACAATAGCATATACGGGCGTCACAATGTATAGTGAAATACGTGTCGCAGTTTTGTGAATTCTCAAGTGAAAATTTCACATTGAAGTGTATTTTTTAAAACGCTGGATGAAGCTATTGTCTAGCGAAACACGTGTTGAGGTTTTGCGAACTGTCTAGTTGAAATCTCACAATAAAGTATTACGTGAATACTATGTTTGATTATATAGTTCATATATTTTTTGTAAACTCTGAGTTTGTGCGATTTGATTGATTATAAGTATGCCAGTTTTTGGTCACTTGAGACGATAAGTCGAGTTCTATAAAGGTTTTAGAACAGAGTTAGTACTTTTACTGTATTTCTCACCCATTTTCGTCTTACATTGGACGAATTCAGTCACCGGGTGAGTGAATTTAGAATATACTTAACAAACATAATGATCAAACTTCAATCTATATATCCTAAATACATCTGTTTGACTCAATTTCTCCATTTGGTGTTTTTTGTATTATTTGAATTATACCAACTAGACGAAATTTCCAGAGTGTTCCTGGAGAGAAAATAATCTATTCTAAAATGTTTTTTGGAATTGTAACTATCAGTTGAAATTACAATTTAATTATCGATAACAGAAAAACTTCAGATGACAATTTCTTTCAGCTGAAAAATTACTGATATAAGATATAATCTTTTTCATAGATTGATGATAATGGTCTACCAGAACGCACAAAGTTGTCTGAAGAGCTACTGAAAAGTGCAACCGGACGTGAATTACGAAATTTTCTACAAGAAACTACGGATGAATGCTTTCAAGAGATGAACGAGGGTAAACGCATTTCGCATTTGAAAAAATCAAATAACTTTATCGCATATTTTCAGAAACTGACATGGATTCTTGCTCGTACTCAACAAAGTTGGTAACTTGTTTGGCAGAAAGAGGAAGAGCTAATTGTGCCGATTGGCCAGCTGGTGGTCTACCATTTTGAATGGATCTGTTATGTAAATTAGCAAGTAAAGGTTGTGGGTTCTAATTTCAAAAATTGTTAATGAATACTATCAATAAAAATTGTTAGGAACTATGATTTCATTCACAGGATGTTTTTATTCTGACTGGGTAATGCCAGATAAATGAGTAAATTATTTTACGAAGATCTTCAAACTCATAGAAGTATTTACTATTCGGCCAGCTTTCAATACGAAGAAAACAATGGAGATGTCTGAGGAGACATGAAATTTCATTGATATTGTAATGAATATTTCAAAATAAACCAGTGTTCCAACACTGAAAAACTAAATATTGATATTGACTGCTAAATGAGTAATCACTTTCTATCTGTGTGTAGCACTAAAACACTATAACAAAGAAAAGCAGAAAAATCATCCGAGCTAAAGTGTTCTGACTTCAATAAATGAAACTTTTTGTCTGTTTTCAGAAAACACATGTACTACTATTCAGACAAGTCACACAAATTATATGAATCTGAAGTTAACGTGAAAAATCAAAAAAATCTTCAACCACATGAAGTATTACGAAAATAAAACAATTATTAAATGATTACAACATTGCCCCTCATCGTAAGTAAGCTATATCAGTGCAGCATAACTTGAATACTGGACAACAACAAATTCCAGAAAAAGTCTTTGACACACGAACTCTTATACATCTAGTCCAAGAAAGACTCTCGAATTTTTCTAATATCCAAGAACTTCTTGGTAACTTGTCATCTAGGATGACTACGATGTCATTTTTAGAAATAGATCTCCTATCCATATTACATTTTAAAGGTTGGTAAGTTACTCAGAATTAGTCAACCCATCTATTTCCAATCTCATCAATAAAATAATTTTCACCTTCAAGAAAGGGGGGCATATTAGAGTAAAATCATATTCTCAGACTCAACTTTTAAGTAGAGGGTGAGTAGAATCTGAAATCAAATTTTAATGAACATTTGCGCTGTTTGCCCAAATTACACGGGAAAAAAGTCATTGACAAATTCTTTTTCTATTACATATTCTATTTTCTATTTTTGTTCCTCCTTATGTGTTAGTAATCACACGTTAAAAGGCAAGACCTCATGAGTCCTTAGCTCGCACAAGTTTCTCAACTTCTAAGAGTTGTCGTTCGTATGGGGGCGACAGCTGATTAACGGAAAAAAATTTTGGACAGATGAGAAGCTGACATAGCTATTCCTGTAACGTGATCATATCAAGACATTTTTGGTAACCATTTTGTTATAACAACTCTCCACCTACTACACGTTTTCAAAGTTTTCTGGAAATTACAGTGGTTATGTTGATTTCTAGGTCATAGGTTGTATTTATGTTGAGACAGGTAGTTCGCCTCTCTTGTTGATGTGTTGCTATTGGCTGAAGTGTTATTACTATTAATGATGTATCTATTGCCGCCGTACCTGTTAGAGGGCCGTTATTGGTTTAGCCATTATTATGCAACTCGCTAACTGGTTCGGTGGTACCACTGGTATGTGCTAGGATAACTGACGACAGAACAGCAGAAAATCGCGCAAGCTATATCAACTGCATTATTACAAGCACCTGGACAATGTCAATGCCTGTACGGATTCCAGAATCACTAAAAATAGGATCGTGGAACATCCAAATACCACAGAAAGGAAAAACGGGCTCCTAGAACTGCTATCACGGCTAAGCATAAATGTCATGGCAATCCAGGAGACAAGGATACGAAGTAAAAAGAAATTCCGCATCCCAGGATATACAACATATAGGACAGACAGGCCAGGAGGGCGACAAGCAGCAGGGGGCGCGGCGCTACTGCTAAAAACAAAACTAGCGAATACATGAAGGCAGAAAGCAGGAATTACAGTTCGGAGAGGCAGTGGCGGTCAGAGTAAAACTGAAACGCTACGAACAGTTGGGAATTTCGTAGGTATATCTGCCACCGCAAGGAATACTAGAGAAAACCGACATAGCAGAAATGTTCCCAGATCATCATTTAACAGTAACCATAGACGATATCAACGCGAAGTCACACGACTGGAACTGCAGAAACAGAAACCAGAGGGGTATAGAAATAAGCCAGGCAGCTATATAGAAGAAATTGAGGACATCATGGTAGTCGCTCCCGGAGCCCCAACTGACTACCCGCGAGAAGACTAAGTCCCAGACATACTAGACATCGCCTAAGTGCAGAACTTCCCTACATCAAAGATGGAAGCACTAGACGAAGGATCGTCAGACCACAACTCCGTCCTACTCATAATAGGAAGAGGCGAAGAGGAACCAGATAATCCGACAAAGAGAATCATTGACTGGAACAGATTCTAGCGAGAGAGATACCAACGGACACGCGCTCCAGTGGACAGAAGGAGTTTGCACAGAGCCGCCAGAATCCTGTGGCAAGAGCTGCGTGCAATTCGAGACCGACAATGGACAACCCGTCTGGAAGAACTCAACACCGAAGATCAATCTGCATGGAGAATGCAGAAAGTTCTTAGAAAGGAACAGAATCCAAAGGAGAACGACATATTTTCAGATAACCATAGGCCAATAAGCTCAATCCCTTCCATAAGCAAAGTTGCAGAACGAGTCATCTTAAAAAAACTAGAAGACCTAACCAGCGAACTGGAAATCTTACCAGATAAACAGTTTGGTTTCATATCCGAACACTCGACAGAACTGCAAGTCTTGAGGGTAGTAGACTATGCGACAGAAGGTTTCAACCTGGGCGAAGGATACCACACCAGAGCGATATTCCTAGACATCTCCAAGGCATTCGACAGAGTTTGGCACGATTGACTACTTGTCAAAATGAGCAATTTTGGCTACTCGAAATAAATAGTAAGACTGATCGAATCTTTTCTAACTGACCGGCGATGCAGCTGCAAAGTAGGACAAGAACTCTCCACCATGCGATCACTGGAAGCAGGTATCCCACAAGATGCAATCCTTTCGCCACACCTTCTCTCAATATACACAGCAGACGTTCCCAAGCCTGAGAACAACTTCAACAAGCTGGCACTCTACGCGGACGACACAACTCTACTGGCGAGATCAACTAGTCATGCACAAGTTACCAGATATCTGCAACAGCAGGCGGACATATTAGAGGAATGGGCCAACCTTTGGAAGATCAGCATAAACCCCGACAAGAGTCAGGCAATATTGTTCACCCGGAAGGAAACGGCAAGAGATTCCGTGGACCAACGAATCGAAATATCTGGGAGTGACTCTAGACAGAAGAGTAATATTTAGGGCACACATACCTATATCCAATTATAGGTCGCAAAAGCAACATGGGACTCCACGTGAAACTGCTGCTTATCAAGACCGTACTACTCCCAATCATCCTGTATGCCTGAACTGCCTATGGCAAGTGCGCAGCGACATAGATGCAGTATCCCGACATTCATGAACGGTTGCGTGCGAGCCTCCGTAAAGGCTCCGAGAAACATACCAAATAGATACAACAGTCTAGCGCTGCGCGATCTACACGAAGCACTCAACAGGAAAGACCCAATATTCCGATGGTGAGACTAACACAAGAGGCCAACCAAGCAGAATCAGAGACCACCCCCGAAAGTCACTATCAGGCGGCTCCGCTAAGTATTTCAAATTGACTTCTTTTTCAGATTCACTGGAAACCATTTGTTCGTGTTCTGAAGACACGCGTCTCCGGTTAATTTTTGGGGGGCCCATGCAATAAATTACATTCAAGTGAAGCCACGATTAAGAAAATACCAGGCAAGAAAGTAAAAGCACCTAAAGGGTGGCTTTCTACCGCAGTAGCTCAGATGTCAATCTTGATGAAGTGCTCGTCGGTAAGTTGAAGACCGCTCCGGCTGCTCGGCCGCGAAAGCCTTAACCAATCTATTTTAACTCTTGATTTTGGTTACATCTGTGCAGCAAAGTATCTTATTTCAACTCAATGTTATCGATGAAGTTGGTGCAATGTATTTTTGCTACAAACACTACAACTTGAACTAACTGGAGAATCAAATTCTGCCACAGTTTGACTGAAATAAATAATGAAGAGTATATTTTATTCGTCTTATTTATTTGGCAAAACCATTTTACTCATCCAACTGATAATTGTACAGGTTTTTCATTGTATAGTAGTAGTTATACATAAGGTGCATTCTTTCGATTCTTACTAAAAAGTTGTACGAAAGCAGTGGATCTCTCTTAACTTAATAAAAAATGTACAGGAAAATGTTGATCATCAAACTGGAAAGTGTAAAATATTTTGAAAAGAAGTGTGAAGGTAACGTGGTCATTAAACATTGTGTGTTTCTTCAGTTTGTATTGTGGAAAAAGAATGCTGAATAGTTGCAATTTTTAGAACTGTGGAGGGCTGTAAGTCTGGAAATAATGGAGAGCATAATTTTTTCACTTCGGATTCGAAATATATGCGTCAAAATGAAGTACACCCATTTTTTAATGGGAGAGAGCAGCTTATCCGAAATTTTATCAAAAAGTTGTATCCTACCACAAAATGAAGTCCTTCATACAATCCATCTAATAGCACTGTATTCAAATGGAACATTCCACAAAACTTATTTGTATGAAAAAACTACACAATCTGGTCAATATGGAAGCGATATTTGTTGATGAAGAAAATAATGATGCCGACTACGATGATTTGAAATCAACTGAAAAAACGAATAATGCAAGCAATGGATGTGGATCAATAACAGATATGTGAATAATATGATCTTTATTTGAACATACTATGTTACATACTACATACTACATTAAAACTTATCTTCATCAAATTATATGTTTTTTTGTCGAAGCCACTCAATGATATCCGCTTCTCTCCGTGCATTAGCTCGTATTCTTTCAACTTCTCTGGAATGATAACTTGCATTTTCCATCACAATCACAGAGTTGAGTCGATAGAGGTCTACCATTTGATCAAAATATTTTTCAAACACATCAGCGTTCATGTCTTCCACATATCACCAGGATGGTTTGACTCAAACAACACTTCCAAAACCATCAACACTTCTATTGAGAGTAATCCAGTGGCGTAGCGTAGGGGGAGCGAAGGGGTGCCGCCCGCCACGGGCGGCACTTTTTAGGGGGCGGCAAAATTTCACAGAAAATGATAAAATATATTTTGTAAATATTTGAACCATTTCATATTTTAACGCAACTATAAATTCAGACCGATTGAAAAGAGCACGGAATTTTTCATTACTTATTCTGTGACGAATTCGGGGAAACCCCTTTATGCTTGAAGCAGAGTTTAAATAATTTAAGTGAAAAAAACTATCTTGAATACATTTATAAATTATCGTTATGATGTTACTTAACTAAATATAACTTTTACGAAAATATAACTTTTACAAAGATTTTAAAATATTGGAAACCATGGAAATTATCTGTTTCCTTTCCAACTAGGGTCAGAAAAACTATGATTTCAAATAAAAAATAGTGTATTGGTAATGGTTTATGAATACATTTGAATTTCAAATGGCGAGTTTATCACTTAGAAGTTTCAATATTATTATTCTATATTAAAAATAAATAGAAATTAAAATCGTACATTGAAAATTAAATTTCAGCCAACAGGAACATTCCGTTTTGTGACCGTTTTTTTTGCAAAAAATCTTCTAATCATAGAAAGTGTTCGGCACGAAATGGAAAAAACTGTTTTCAATGTAAATCTAATTAGTGACCAGCGCGGACGTTTTGTTGAAGTGTTCTGGGTTTCAATTTTTTTTTGCTTAAAAAAGTGACCAAGTTTTACTATTAGAAATCTATTTTCTTTGGCTATCGTTATTGTTAATAATTGCAAAATTTGTATAGTAGTTGATACTGAAAAGTTGAAAGTGCTAAGTACGATAGCTAATTTTTAAATAATTTGAGACTACAAGAAGGGGCAATATGCGACCTCCGTCTGTGACTTATTTTACGATCACGAAAATATTCTCTATTGTCTATTTTCTTTTGTAACTCTAACTTTTATAATTACTATTTTTTTCACTTTAGCATCAAAAATGAAAAGAGTAAAAGAAAGTGGGGCATCTTACCGTAACAATAGAAGAGCTAAGTTGGAAAATATTAGGGTAAAAGAAGGGGCTTTACTTAAATATGTGAAAAGTGTTGTTCCTGAGACGTCAGATTCTACATTAGACTTAAATTCATCACACTCAACTGGACCTTCAAACCCAGTAACGAAAATAAATTAATTAATGCAGACTCACTTAAATTATTGAAGTTTATTGTAAAATATAAGCTGGAAGATACTCTGCCCAATATTTAAATCATGCTGCGAATATTTTTTAGTTGCCATAAGTAATGCCAGCTGTGAAATTGAAATTGAAATTAATTAAAAATTATTTAAGGTCGACAATAATTACTCTAAGACTAACAAATTTGCCTATATTGTCTATTGAACAAGAGGTGTGTGATGCTACAGACATTGATGGTGCAATAAAATTCTTTGCTCTTAACAAAAGTAGACGTTTAAATTTTTTATTGAAGTCGAAGGTTTTGTTTTTAAATCTAACTAGTACCTACCTATAGTATTCTTAAAAAAGATATAAATATTACTCAATAGTATCATCCTAGTTCTAATTAAAAACTGATTTTCGGTTTATATTCAATTCGCTAATTATTTAATAATGTATCTTTTATATCAATGGTTGAAGTAAGAGTTTTTGTATTAATAAATGTGATTGTAAAACAAATAAACTTTTCATTTAAAATCTAACTTATATAATGCAAAATAATGATGACTATTCTTGCCGAAAAGTTCTCTAGAATTATATTATATGTATAGTATACATTAAATTGAAATACCTAATTAAGAGGGCGGTAAATTTGTCTTCCGCCACGGGCAGCCGATATCCACGCTACGCCACTGGGGTAATCAGTCGCTTTTCTTTTCCAGAAGGTGACTTCAATCCGGTAGGTGAGCCTTCTGAAAATGCTTGTCGTGAACTTGTAATATTTTCGTCTTGCTACATCTTTCCAATGGTATACTTATCCTTTTGTTAAGCCCAGTTTCGCTCAGATAATACATCTTTATATATTCATGTTGAAACTTTCGTATCTGCTTCAGGTAATGACTTCTCCAGCATCATCATTTTCGATCAAGAGCGATTTTCTGTTTTGCTTTTCCCAGCTGATATTTATTTCTTTCAAAGTTTTCTACAATTTTTTCTGCCAGTCAAGGCTCACATTGTTTTTTCGAGAATCGATTTTTCTGTTCAGCTCATTGTGTTCTTTTTCCTACTGATGGTTTTCGTGATTTCACGACAATTTTTTTCTCATTGTTGAGTCTATATATAGATGATTCTAAAACTTCCGTTATTTGCGAACACATTTTTTCTAGAGTATTAATGACATACTAAGAAATTTAGTGTCATGTACATTAAGAATAATAATCTTTTCGTTAACAGTAAAACGGTGTTTCCTCATTCGTCTTACTAGAGAGAAAATCAAAGTGACCATTTACTTATAACAATACTGATAAAGACTTTTAAATTGATTTTCTACACGTAATGAAGTACCTTATCAAAGTACTATTAGGTCAGATCGAATCATGACATCAGTCTTTGTTCCAAGAAAAATTGGAAATATCTGAGGAATGCCTGATTTAATCAAGTAACCTACGCAGGTATGTGATATATTGAATAGTGCTTTTCCTAGAAAGTATTGAATATTCAATCTAATTTTGGAAGCAAAAACAATGTTTGATGTTGAATAAAAAAAATCTTTGAATTGCTAATGCAAGCGTTCCACTTTTTTTTACTCGCTGCACCTAGATACCTATACAACTATGAAAAGTCTTCACAAATTGAGAGGAATTACTTGGAGACTGGGTGTAAAGCGAATTAACTAAAATAGCAATTCGTACAGGCCAGTTTGTGACATCAAATCATACAACAGCATTGATTTTTTAAAATAAATACTATATTATTTATTCAATTTTCAACGGACTCAATTATGCAGGCAAATGGAACAGCAACTTGATGATGGTTCAATTATCTGCTGCTTAATAGAATATACTTATTTTGATTCCGGTTAAAGGATTGTTTCTAAATGATAACCTATCCATTATAAATTTTTTCTCAAATATGTTTTGAATAAACTCTAATTCAAATTACTTATAACATAATGAATTGTTTCCTACTTTTTTTGAGTTTATAACCTAACACAATCTGAAAAATAAACAAAGCTAAATCAATAGAGAATCTGTTGAAGTGTAATGGAGGGCAAACTAAAAAGTTAACTCCGAAAAGTTACTGAGTAATATAAACCACTGAAAAGTTCAATTAGTCAGTAACTTGTCGTATCCGTAAATTTTGCCTACAAATTAAAAAAAAATCAATTTATAAAAATTGAATCTTTATATAGGTTTTGAAAACGAAAAAAGAGTGTTTTCCGAAACGTCAACCACTGAAGAAAGCAGCAGATTGTCTATTGATTTAGCTATATTCATTTTTCAGAATGTGAAAGTTTATACACCCCAAAAAACAGTAGTAAATATTGAGTTCTTCAGAAAAAAATGTATTTCAAAGAATATAATGAGTTGTATTTCTACAGTTGACGTTATAATTGTCATATTATACATGTAAATCATCCATGGTTTATATCTCATAATGAAACGTTTCACTTTTACTTACATTGTATTCGGCTTCGTAGCATTTCATCATGTAACCTTCATATCCTTTTCTTAAGATTCCTTTAGCCTGCGAGTCCTGTCCGAACAAAATTGTTTTTAAATATTTCTCATTTGCATCAGCATTATTTTCCATCACTTTCTTTTCTCTTTCTGCGCAAATAATCAATGCTTCACGATCTTCCTCATATTGCTTCTTGATTTGATCCACATATTGATTTTGGTGTTCTAAAATATCATCGATGTGAGTTGAATGTGATCTAAAATTAATTAAATATTCTTCTTCAGCTTTCTCGAGTTGTTTCAATAATTTTTGGATTGTATTATTTTTGTACGCTACGAGTCTTTCTATCCACTCCCTCATATGCTGAAATAGAAATGAACAGTGATGATTTGAAAAAAAAAATAAGCATTAAATTCTTTCTTACATCAACATTCTTCCTCATCTCTTGACATTTAGCTTTTCGCAGTATCTGATGCCAATTCTGATTGATTTTGGCAAGATTCAACCTCGAAAATGCTTCTTCTTTCTTGATTTTTTTCTAGAGATAACAAGTCAGTTATTAGTTCTTATTTTATTTTTGGTCTGATGAAATTCATTTATTCATTGAGAATTTATTCACTCAATGATTCTAAGTGGAACAGAAAAGCGAATGAATGTTATCCCAGATGTTATCCCAGGTTTTCTAAGGAGTAGGCAACCCAAATTACATCTTTTGCCTCGCTAAAATTTTCAGTTCTCATTTTTTTGAGACGAGACATTTACAAATGAAACTTTTTATTATTACTTATTGAAAATTTTAGGTTTTCTCGAATTATGTTAGAGGTTTCTAATGTGATGTTAATAAACCCATTTTTTGTGCTTACATTTCAAACGCTGGCTGAACCCTACGATATAGATAAAAAAATGTACTACAGTATTGTTCACCTTAAAAAGATTCGCGATGGTATATGTCTATCTCTCAGAGATAACCCACAATAACAATTTTTTTCCTTGAGAAAAATGGCTTATTTACGAAGCGATTTTAAGCAATACAGCATCAAACCTCATCCGATCAAGTACCTTAAATACATTATGCATTTAATATAGATCAATATGACCCTTTACAGCTTGTGATTCAAATGAATATTTTCAAGATATTACAGATTTAAAATACAGGGACATAGCGGTTGCGGCGGTACCATGCGGGGGGCGGAGGCACGTGACTCTAAATAGCGCGCCGAAGGTAACAGTGCTCTGGATTGATTAAATATTTTTTTGGAATTATTCTACTTCAGGTATATTCAACAATAATAAAAAAAATCCATCTATCTTAAAGTGGTCGACAATGTATCTTGGTGAATATTTGAACTTCCATTTCCTGAAGGAGGTGTTGATAGATTTGAAATCTATGGAAGAACATACGAAATGAAAACAGATGAAATGTTAAATTCATGGAAATTACTGAAAATTACCCTATCGAATTATTCAGTAAAATAGAAAAATTTTTATGTCAAAATGTCAAATATATTGAAATGTAAATGAAATAAAAATAAACAATGGAAAATGTAAATTATGAAAAAAAAGGAGAAAGACTCATACTCCATACAAGCAATAGAGTTCTGCAAAACATTATCATGCATAGTGAATGTGAACTCCCAAGCAAGGGTGCTTGTACAGAGTCGTACTAAGGAAAGACAAATTTTTTTTTTATAATATACGTCTGGGTATAGGAAAAATTTTTAGGTCGAGTGTAGGTGCACAAACTATCAGTTTTTTCAGCCGTATCAGTACTTGACATTTTGGAAATTTTAAACTTTAAAATACCGTATATGTATACAAACCGGCGTTTAAACGTAACTCATTACCCCAACCTGTAGCGATATAACTGAATGAATTCCGCCAGCCGATTGATTGGCCAGCGTAAGGAGGTTTGTTTATTTTACCCAATAGATTCAAATATGCCCATCTATCATTGTTTGGTTTACTTTGTTTGTTGAATGGACAGAGTTAAGTTTCACAATAGTATTTGGATGATAACTGAAGAATAGAGAAAACCGAGAAATAGTATATTGGTTGTGATGCCAATCATAGTCCAGGGGCGCATATTCAAGGAGGTTTCCTGATTTGTCCAGTAAAAACCAAGCTAGAAAGTATGTTTATCTGTCAGTCATGACGATCCAAGGTGTTCCTAAGATGCAAAATAAATAGTCTTCTAGTAGGATTATCATGCGGGTGGAGCTTTCTGATTGTTAAATTCTTTTAAACGTCATCGATCAGAGGAAAGGGGCTTCTGTTGATACTTTTTATCGACCGTCTTCCATTCGACATGATGTTATATGATTAACACAAAACTCTTCGGTTAAGTTTATGAGATATGAATGAGCATTGCGAAAACATTCATGGTTCTCCTTTATTGTTGAAAGTGAATGTAATTTTCGAGAGGATTTTCCTTTTCTGCATTGTAGTATAGTCTGAAAGGTAAATGTATCCTCAAAGTGGTGACTGCCTGTACATTTTTGTTATGTATAAATATTTGGGCATTTCAAAAACTTCATATTGTTTCGAAGTAAGCATTGATTCCATTAAATATTTACAAAGCTATCAAGTAATGAACTAGTTTGACATGCTGTCCAGTATCCTTTCAAGTATTTTCTGTAGAGAAGGTGTGATACTCTACCCTTACCGCCAAGCAATGAACTAACCCTTTTTCATACATCAAATTAATCTGATGACTCTATCGAAGAAACAACATAAACCAAGAATATCAATACGTCAGATTGAAATTTTATATGATATGATTTTTAATAAACCTAACCTAACCTTCAAAAGACACGTGTACCAATTTCACAGCTATCGGACAATAGTTTGTGTGATAGAACATTTCAGTGAAGTTACTTTCTGATTCGGAGGGATATGCAAAATGTCCATGTTTAACGACATAAAAAATAAAAACCACGTAACCAACTATATAAAACACGTGCTCAACAAATGTTTTTAGAAAGACACCAGAGCAGCTGAAACTTCCCCTAGCCAATGCCGAATGAATACTAGTCTTCACAAGTTGGGCATACACAAGGGTCGGTTTTATGACCCCCTCTTTTTCTTGTATATATAAATGATTTACCGGGTATACACACTTCTGGAGAAATTATATCATTTGCATGGTAAAACTATTGACGATTTGAATAATAAGATATTCAGAGACATAAATGTAATCAAATCTAGTAACTTTTGAATGTACTCTAGAATATATGCCTCTAGAAACGTACACAGCAGCAATGGGATCGCCACTTCTACCTGTTATAGCCAATTTATATAAGTGGTGAAACTCTGGCAATTGAAGAAGCCCACAAGAAGTCCCGAGTCTGGTTGAGATACATAGACGACACCGTTATAATATGGAACCATGGGAATGCAGAACTAGACACTTTTCTGAAGCACATCAACAACGTAAGTCCTTTCGTCACTCTCACAATGGAGAAGAAAGTCCACAGCAAATTGCCTTTCTTAGACGTATTGGTGAAGAGGACCGACACTAAATGGGAAACATCTGTATATCGAAAACCCACTCATGGGACAGTATCGGAACCAGAAATCCAATCACCATCAATCGACTAAGGGAGGAACCATCAATACTCTACTAGACCATGCTTGTGGGCTCTGTATGATACAAAGGAAGGTCTCGAAAAGGAACTAGGCATCATCAAAAATGACCTTCAACGGAATGGTTACTCCAGAGTGATGGTAAAACAGGCCTTAGCAAGAAGACAGCAAGAACTCTACAAGGAAGAGAAACCGCCATAACCAGTACATGTACTTCCCTACATCAGAGGATTATCGG
>WOGO01000886.1:0-20361 GCA_015342085.1 Leptinotarsa defecta | reverse complement strand
TTTTCATGAATCATTTGATTTACTTGTTTTCTTACCTTAAAATCTAAAATATCGAATTCTATATTATGGCACCTATTAAGTAATTACGTAAATAAGAAAACAAACTCAACATATTCAAATCATCTTCTAGAAGAAAGTCATATCTTCAACGAAGAGTTCGAAATTTTGCATATAGAAAATAAAGGTTTGAAACTGAATCATTTGGAAGTAATGGAAATTAATAAACTTAAAAATTCAAACATTCCAATAAATGATCACAAGGTTATCCATTTATTTTATAAGGATGATCTTGAAATTTATGCCTCTGGAGAGAACGATATCCATCAGTCCTTGAGGGTGGTGGAAGAGTTCACGCATGCTATCGATATGACATTAGGGATAGACAAATGTGCAATGGTCCATCTCAAAAGAGGACGATGCGGGGACTACTGAGAGGATGTGCAGCTCGTAGATGGAAGCATCCTACACCATCTGGATGTCGGAGAGACGTTTACTTACCTCGGAATGGAACAACGCCACTCACAAGAGGTAACAGCAGTGAAACACTTTCTCCGCGGCAAGTATCAGCGCAAACTTCGACGGATCTGGTCATCGGAACTGTCGGGGGAAAACAAAGTTGCTGCAATAAATATGCTTGCCGTTCCAATCTTATTCTACTTATTTGGACTAGTGAAGTGGACTCAAAAGGAGCTATATCAACTCCAAGTAAAGTCCCGAAAAATAATGCATCTCTATAGGAGTTCCACGGTTGTACTTCCCCCGACAACAGGGAGGCCGTGGACTTTTGAGTTTGGAGTGTCTACATGACAGAATAGTACTGAATACAGCCTGTAAAGTCGTCAGGAGTTCGGATTCCCTTCTCTGCATGGTCCGTGACCATGAGAGAGCAGAAATTGTTGCATTTCTCTTTAGGGCAGCTAAACATTCTTACCGCAAACATTCTTACCAAGTGCCCAAACGAGTGTAATCTGAATAATGACTTCAAAACTATATTAATTGATAAATCAAGCCATACTCAAATATTGAACTTCCTCAGTGACATAAATGTCCAAAAAAAATTAATAACATTATAACATTGTAACAATCATACCAATTTATATATGACATGCAGCTAATAACCCCCTGCGGTTGAAGCAAAATAAATGAAAAAAATAGATATACATAAAAAAACTGTTGATGTCGTCATTAGAAAGATCACCTTGATTATTCAAATAATATTGCAAAAATCACAAAGAATTTATGTGTTATTTTATCGATGACTGTAAAATCGACTACAAATAATATCACAAATTGAAAAATCTTACTTCCCAGCTAAAAACGTAAACAAAACGTATATTCATTTGATCAAGAGAATGATATTTTCCGATTCACAATTTTGTGGAATCCAAACAACCGTATTTGATAGCGGACGTGTCTCAATTGCGAATCAATAAACTTATCAAAAAAGACCACAAAATACCTCAGACTGATACTGCTAGGAATAGCCGGTTCACACCAGAGGTAATTGGATGACATTTTTGATGCGAGAATTACTTTCTCTCATCGAACTAGATATTAGCGTTCTTACACTCAGCCGGGAAGAGTCTATAATTTGTTATGGTTTTCGATCTCGTTGAAATTGAACTCTTTCAGAATTATAACTGTTCAAAATAACTGAATGTTAAAGGTTGGTATGCAAATCAAAGGTTTCCGTCACTATCGCTCATAAAAAATTCCAATATAAAAGTTTGGAGCTATCGAGAATGGATAAACATCGTCTACTAGAGAGGAGGATTCGCAAATATCCCATCTGAATGGTAGTAATTCTGAAAAGTCGTCACGAGCACAACTAACATATGCTGGTTTTAGTAGCGATACAGTAATAATCGCAGGAAAATCAGCCGTTATAATACAGTTTTTTTGGAACTCAGTTGATGAGATTAGCCAGAACCCCGCAACTTTGCAACCGTAACCTATCAGCAGATAATACTGTTTCGATATACTTGAAATCTGTTCAAACGTTCTGAATGGTGAAAACAGACTTTGGCATCTAATGGAAATTGAACCATTTGTATCAAAAGGTGAACGAGGGAAAGCTTCGACATTAAATGCTGAAAGGGAAACTGATTTCTATCTCTTTATATAGCCTTCACTGCAAGTAGACATCAAAATGATTCATCTCAGCGTTATAATTGAATACAAAAATATTTCAATTAGTACTTGGTTTCTTACGAAACAGTATATTTTGTGTTACTGTTATTGGTACATGATCAAGACTGTAATTTTCTTTCGATCTTAGGTCATAGTTGTAAAACTGTAGTAATCTTTTCACATGTGTATTCAGCTATTCGTTATGTTCAACTTCTTAAATAAAAAAAATGGCATGGTCAACAAATTTATGGTTTTTGGTATGTTTTCATTTGGTCTGAGTGTATATTTATACTTCGATCAAATAATAAATTCTTCATTCTGTGTTGGGGGTTATGTTACTTCCAGAGGTTGAGAGAGTGAAAATAAGAAAAAAGATAGTTTTTTATTTCTACTCACACAACTTTATTTTTCAACTTCTACTTTTTACAAAATATGTATGTTCAGAGCAGAGTTAAGCTGATATTTCCATGCCTAAAATAGAAAGATCTATTAACTACGAATCTTATAACCATTTTTCGTTCAATATAACCAAAGACGAATCCAGCGAGGTCGATAGTACGGGTAGGGTTCATCGTCAGGTATGTGGATCTGCTTTTGAATAGATAGCGAAATTAATGACCGTTGACTAATTGTTTTCATCATTTTAGGAATTTATAACAAAATAACATAACCTCGCATCTGCTTGTCATCTGAAGGTTCATTGGAACTACCAGATCACTTCATTATAAATATCAGGGTTCCCAACCTAAAATATAAAGAACAACACTTATGAAAAAAATTTAAAACAAGCGGGTTTTTTTAATAAATATAAAAAAAGGAGAGTTGAGGAGAATGATCGTTTTTTCGGTGTTCTAGAAGGATTGGAAAGACGTGTGTCGCTTGTTTGCGGATATTTCTTTGAAACTCTTGTAATTATTGCGAAAAAGTTAGTTAAAGGAAGGTCCTCTGACTATTTCAAGAAGATTTGTTCCCGAATTACAAAAGTTTGCCAAATTCACATTGAATAATTACTACCTCATCGAGGTAGGTTTTATTAGCCTTGGCATGTATTACATTCAAATTTGGGTGAACCCAGTCAAACTTGTCATATGTTCTTTTCAGGGCATTCTCTCTTTTGCTACTTGCCATTTTACGTTACGTGGGCTTATCAACTACTCTTCTTTACGTCGCTTTCTCCCCAATTGGACATTCAGTCGAAGTGATTACGTAGCGAGTATTTTGGATGCTTTGTTCGAACGCCTAGGCCTACCCTTCCACGCTACCACTCTCGACAAGGCAACTTTCTCCTACGAAGCTGTACCAAAGGTGGAAAACACAATAACCATCACAAGTGAGCTGTATCGTTATTCATACTGTTTTTGGCTAAAACTAAACCAAGTTTTTTTTTCAACCACGTATATCTTGTACTCCTATTATATACTCACTTTTGTGAAATTTTGGTATCGATACCTTAAGGGGACTTCTTACTTGATATAAACGATATCGGTTACCCCTGGCCATTTGTTTGAATAACGTTGAAATAGAGAGCTAGTGCTCGATTTATTTTGTTGTCCTATTTTCACCCCCAAACATAACCGAAGTGTAGTTTTGGAAATTATACAACTTCCTACAATCACTCATCATAGTGTTTGAATCTTAATCTACCCATATCTTGAGAGGTTTTCTTTGAGTAGTCATCTATCTTGGATCCTCTATTGCATTTCAAGAAACTGGAAGTATAGTGGAGGATCTGGAAGATAAAAAATAGTACGAGTAACATCTGGTCTGCTGTATTTTCAATTTATGTTGTTCTTCTTGGCTGCAAAAAATTAATAGAGAACTACTATACTGAAGTAAAATAATAATTTTGAATATTAACATTCATTCGGATACATTCATTCGGATACAAAAAGGCATTTTTTTCCTAAAATCTCAATACTTTTCCTTGCTTTTCACAGAAAAAGTCCGCATGAATTGAAAATCGAATGGCTCGTAAATACTGAATATGTTTTTACCACTTTTATTTGTAATTAACGTTACTGCAGTTTCGTCCTATGAGAACATTTTCAAACTTTTACATTAAACTAACATTGGTTGATTACATTAGCTCTTATATAGTACCCCTATAGGTAATAATAGGGTTAATTGGCTTGATTGAGTACCTGAATTTTGTTTTCTACTTACAAGCGGATATACTGATTTGAGAACCGGTGAGTAAACTAAATCGATTTGATCATTTAACAGGTTACACCCGCAATGTTTATGCTAGTGAATTTCCAAGGATTCTTAATAACTGAGTTTGCAACTCTTCCTTGCATAGTGCAAAATTCGGAAACTTTTGGTTGCATGCCAAACAATGGTTTGAAAACGACAAATCTTTTCTTCCTAGTCTGCATACCGGTTTTCGACCATATTGTCCCACATAAACACTTTAACACTCCGAAGACTTAAGCTTATAAACTCCAGATTTCTTCACCTTTGGTATTGAAAAGGAAATCAGATAACCTGGCATGTGGTCTGAATGCCACTTCAACATTGTTTTTTCTGAAGAAACAAGCAACTATCTCTGCTCTTTTTCCAAAATATGTCAGCGTTACCCATTTCTTGATTTCTGGTTGTTCGACCTGAGGGTATATTAATCCATAAGTGAATTTATAAAAGATGTGCCTAACTCAATTCAAACAGAACAGAGGAATTTTTCAGATTGGCAGGAAAACTTTACAACGCCAACAATTCTTCTGAAAAGTCGAATGATGTTCATGTGGCTAATGAAGAGGAATATTCGGATTCAGAAACCGGCTTATAATTTTTATATATTTCGAAAAGGGCCCTTTACAGGGCCGCCAATTTTTTTCTAAAGAGCTCGTATGCCGATGAGAATGATGATGAAAATTGGTTGTCGAACTTGCCTAAACGATGACGCAAGCGAATCAAATAACTGTCTTCACTTCTTTTTCAATACTAAATGGTGATCGGGTTGTTTGTTTTGACAGTCAATAGAAGTCTGAGTTTTTACATAAAGTTGAGGAAAATACCAAACTAGTAATGGAGATGCGCAAGCTCAGCCGCCATTTTGCAATTTCTAGGAGCGCAGATATTTCTAGAAACTATTCGCAAAAAAATTTCATATTTATTAGAATGAAGAAATTTTGGAAAAATTGGCAACGTCGCATTGTTATCTTCAATGTTCTCCTATTGTCATGTTTGACATTTGACGCTTTTGTAGATATCAGGTTGATGAATTCAAATCATTGAAATAAACGATAATTTTAATTATTCTTTGTATATTTGAGAGCAAATCACTTTTTGTATGGTTCTAAATTACTATTTTATGTGTACTGGCATATGTTGCAGGTCTAAAAGCAGTGAAATAGTGCAAATGAATTGCTTGTGTTTGTGTATTTCCACCGACTAACGTTAAACATTGAAAAAAAACCATCCGCAGAAGAATTTCACGATTTTTATCGTTTTTGGTGAGTTTTTAACCGTCTGTCGCTTCTTTTTCCTCTAACTTATGATATGATAATTATTCAATGTATCAATAGGTCATATAACGAAGTTGTTACAGATTATAAATTTTGTTGAATTGTTAATTTCTAACTGATATTTGTCTTGTATCCTTCAGTATATTTTTCGATCCTACCTGTGAATGACATTTGTGACAAAATTGTTGTTGACTGTCAATAAAGTCAATAAACGTCAAAAATGTGAAATTGGGTATTTTCTTGAAAAATTATGTATTGAAGAATATACATGGTCCTTTACCCGGGTCAGATACTGAAATATATCGTATATATTTCACAAACAAGCACTGACACGGAAACACGTCTGAATATTGAAGAAGATCTCAGAAAAAATTCTGACAAGACTAATGATTTTAATGATCATTGGCATTGGAGAGTTCTATTTAAGGTATCTATGACACCATTCAGCCAGAATCAAATATCTTCATGTCGTCGAATCAGCGAGGGTATGCAACCCAGCTCCCATAGAAGAGCCGATAAGATACAGATTCCATGTATCACCTATCAGAACTGGCAAAAGGGATAGAATAGATTCAAAATCACTCAGTTATTCATCAAAAGTATCAGATTCTACTAGTACATCGGCAAGGAAATCAAATGAATGAAGATATCTTCAAAGAGGATAGAAATTAAAAGGAAGCGTTTGGTGGTCGCGACTCTGGTCGCGAGGACTGAGCTGAAGAGGGAAATGAAAAGGCAGGAATTCAAAAATCAAATGAGGATTCCGGAAGTGATGAGAGATATCTGAAAGGAGAATCTCTTGAAGCGGTGGGGATTATATTATTGCTTCATAAAAATATTATTCATTTTATTCAAAAATTAGAAATGCGTTTTGGTCGTACAGAATACGTAATTGGTTCTTTGATAAACGAAACTCAGAATTTGCAATGTGTTAGAGCAATTACAATAATTTTGTTGAATTTTCATGACATGTCAATAACCTGGTTGCCATGTTGGAACAACTCTAGGCAAGTAACCATGTCAGGGAAAACAAGACCTTTATGCATGTTATGATCTGGAAATATTGTTCCGTATAATGGGAGTCCAAAATATATCAATAAGATTTATGGAATTTCTGTTTACTGTGGAAGTTACGGAGTGACACGAAGCAATTTCCTATTTTAAATTGGACAGATTATCCAAATACATGGACGAAACATACATTCATGACTCGGCCTGGTGTCACTACTGAAATATGTAGTAAAATGAATCTAACTGGTTTTCTGCCAGTCACATAGATGGCATAAGAGAAGTGTCATCAGCATTTCATACTATAAATACAGTCATTTCATGCACAAAGAAAGAAAAAGTGGTGCATATCACAAAAACTAAAAGCTTTTTTTAGATAACTTCAAATATCAAAGTATTCAAAATTTTTACAAATTTCATAATGAAACGATTTCTTTCCTAATGAAGTGTTCCAGCTAGCAATCTGAGTGACAATTGGTGCATAACCCCAAATTACTAATATATTATCGAAGTATTTTATTTTATGAATTTTTCGAATACAATTGACATCTTCAGAATCACAACAAAAGTATTTTCGAAATCACTTTGAATTCAAATTTGTTTCCACTTTGTTCCTTCATTGTATATATTACCTCCCGGTTTATACTCGCATCGTGTGACAGATATTTCATAAGATACCTTCACGAAAAAGAAACTTGCACATGATGATGGCCGATTGACTGAGTGAACAAAGCACCCACGTCGAACCGCCTGACTACCGAATATACTTCTTCACATATTCTACTCACTTCCAAACGAACATTTTCAAAACTACAATTCTTTCCATTTTAATTTCTGATCCATCAAAATGTTTTCAAAAATTAAGTTTTCACACTAATTTCCACATATTGCAACTATTGAAGATTACATGTTAATTATTTGACAATAATTATTTGACAAATATGAATATCAAAAGTTGTATGGAATTGGTCTGAATGTTTTTGATTTTTCACTTGTGGGAAACTTCGGAAGAAAAAAAGGAAGCAATTGAGTTTTTGATGAACTGCTTATAAAAATTGCAAATTTCGCAACTTCTTTCAAATACAGAATTCAGGGATGATCGATTTAGATATATTATGTCGTTTAGCGTCCTTGCAAATGATAATTGTTTCAATGCCATAATGAATGTTTTGAGTGATTTCTTTTCAATTCAATGATTATATGGTACTCGTTTTGAAAGGGTTTTTTCTTCAGTTTGTATTTTGCTATTTCAGTCAGATTTTTAGAGTAAGTTGCTACGTTAACACTTTTCTAAGATTCCTATTATAATTGTCGAATTATATAATGCTTTATAAAATGTAAGGCTCCTGAATTTGGGCTTTTATTGTGGAAAGATATCGACAGATATGTATGAAATACAAGAATATAAGACCTAAATTTGTGAGAAACAAATTATTGTGAAAATGAAACTAAATCAATAAATAAATGTAGTTGCAAAAGTATGCAAACATTATATAATGCGAATGAAAACAGTCTTCCATCTCTTACAGTCTGAAAAAATTTTTGTGAAAAGGAGTAATTTTCAGTAGGTATTTTTTGATGAAAGAGACAATATTGTGACAAAACGCCGAAAAGACTCTTTCAACTTTTTCTTCAAATGAAATTATTTGCGAAATTTTCTATAGAAGATTCTCTATACTCTCTATACAATTTTATTTCCGATAATCAGTTACGGAGTTATTGATTATTGAATTTGGCACTAGAAATTTCGTAACTCCGCCACCTCATGTGAGATCATTTAAGCAAATATTCAGAATATTACCTTCGAATCTCCTGACGGTGAAACAGTCTATTTATGAACTAATTTCCTGCTTTTCGAATATTTCTGGGGTTATGCACACTTTTGGTAATTATGTCCCTAAGTTTCCATATTCTACCAGGTTGTGCAATGAAAAATCTTTGGTAGTCAAATCCAGTGAACGAACAGGCCATTCCAATGGACCACGCTCATCAATACACATGTATGGATATGTATGATCCAACCAATCCTCACAGGTCTGGAAAATGTTGGGGCGTAGTATCTCGTTGGAAATTAATTGAATTTTTGAATACATTCTGATAACTGGCCCAGTATTTGAATTCATGAGGTGAATGAGGTTTAGAAGAATGTCCAAATACCTATATCACCAGTCAGATATCCCTCTCAATGAATGAGACCAAAAATATGATTTCCAAATATTACTGCCCAGACATTGATTTCCTCAGGAGTTTGAGTGTCACTTCCCAGAGAAATATACAGATCTATGTCGGACCAATATCGCACATTTCGGCAGTTGCCATTAAGAGAGTTTATGTCGCTAAAACAAATATCTACTTTTTATGCGATGTCGATTTGCAATCAAACGTTCAGAAATTAACTCACAAAATTGCATTCTGCAACTGTTTGGCCCATCTTCATTCAATTCATCTAATTTCTTCGGTTCATAGGGGAGCAACTTATATCTTCTGTGGTATTTCTTGGCGGTGAATGTTGCGAAATCTTTCTCACGCGCAACTGTTATGGTGGACTGCAGGGGATTTTTCACTACAGACGCAACGATTCATATCTGTTTCTTTGCTCCAGCTCCTTTAGCTCCTGCTACACTTTCAGTTGTTTGAAATTTCATAACAAATTCTCTGAGATATTTTCGGCAGATCGGATTATCAGGAAATCTTACACCATTTTTGCTCCATGAAAATTACAGTTGGTCTTGACCTAGATGAGGATTAGGTTATATTAGGTTGGGTTCGAAGGGTTGGGTCCCGCAAGGGTTTATTGTGGCTCACATATCTTCACACTCGATCACAACAGAACACATACTTTGTGCTTGCCCCGCTAGGGGCAACACAAAGTATGTGCTCTACTGTTTCATCAATTTCCAAACAGAGGCCACACACACTGCCTTCCGACAGTCCGAGTCTCTGCATATGATGATTCAAATGACAGTGACCTGTAAGAAGGCCTGTTTGATATCTTAGTTCATCTCTACTGTTATCCAACAACTGTTTGGTATCAAGCTTCGAAGGATGAATGAACGCCAATCCTGGAAGCTTCTGTCAGGAGTCCATAAATCTTATTTCCATCCAGGTGTTCAATCTTTGTTTTGCAAAGCCTGAAGCGATGCCAATGACAGGTTCTGGTCCAATGAAGCTGCTTGCAGCACCCTCCTTCGCAAGGGAGTCAGCAGCCTCATTGCCTTCCAGGCCAGTATGGCCAGGAATCCAGACCAGAGACAATCTGTTAAGTCTTCCTATTGAGGCCAGTCCAGTATGGCCAGGAATCCAGACCAGAGACAATCTGTTAAGTCTTCCTATTGAGGAGAGTGGTTTTTGGCAATTTGCCATCAATTTAGACGTTTTTCAGAAGCCAAGAGCTTCCAACACCGCTTTACTCTCCGAGAATAGATGAGGATTGCTTCTATTTTCTCTTCCACAGATCAAGTGCAAACTTTCAACGAGATGAAATGAAGTGAATTCTCATTATCTATGATGACAGCTGTTGAGCTAATACAATACGCAGTGGTGATAGGGTAAGACGTTGTGGACATTTGTCTACATAGTCAAACACAAACAATCCCAAATCGGATTAAAAAAAGAAATACACTTTTCTGTCAAATGCTTTGATTCAACTTCAGTCTGAATACGATTCATTTCCCTGAACAATTCCTTTCTCTAACACATCGCAAGTTTTGTGTAACCTATGATAACTGACTTCAGAGCTGTTTCAGTGCTTTTGGTAGCAAAGTTGCGAATGATCATTTTGTACAGTTTCCAATTTATAAACCAATAACTCCGTAACTGGCTATTCCAATTCAAAACAGTAGAGTGCGTTGTATGGAAAATTGAAATATGTTTCGAACAAAGGGTCACATTCCCCAAGTCCTATTTAAAAGAAAACTTGGAGGGATATCTCTGTGCAAGTGATGCCACACCACTGGCTTGTTATCAAAACGTAACAAAAAATTATTTCTTTTCATACCTTTGATATCCTGCCCGTTGAACAAAAGGGATGAATCGAAAAAATGCAAAAAATAAAAAAAATAGATTGCAAACGTTTCGATTGTCAGTATCTACAATCATATCCATATGATAACTGATCTTGATGGTATAATTATTAACATTGTTTGTTCTTCAGCTACTCCATTCCCAAAGACTTCAAGTTTTCCCAAACAATCCCAATCAGATAATGACTGAGCACCTAAAAAAACAAGATACATGTGCCTATCAGAAATGAAGTTCGGTGGCATCTTCCAGCACTCATGAATATATGACGTTCCACCTGCTAGAGTAGTGGTACGACCCCACCACAAGAAGTACTTCTTGCAGACGACGTCGAGGAAAAGAAGCAGTTCGTCGCTCGCCAAAGCATTCCTGTTGTAGTTGTGACCGTGAAAGCAACGCAAAGCACAAGGCCAAGGACGGCAGAGCCAGTGTCAGTGTCACCTTACGCAGAAGAAGCAGAAGCACGCCGACAAGTTGCATCGATTATTATTGGACCGTGATACACGGAACTCGCGGGAGCTGAAAGGTAGGTGGAATTTATGCTCGATATTGTGCCGATTCATACGGTGTCGTCGAGATAACATTTATGGGGACGTCCCAAGAAATGACTCTTCATTATTTTGAACGTTCTTTTGAACTTGCGGAATTATTTTGATAAATGTTTTTTGTTGATGGCATAAAGTACTACTATCTGCGATTGTAGTTTTCAACAGGAAAATCTACTCAGATTCGAAATTCAATGAATTCGAAACGTTAATTTTGTTCTGGACCTAAATTAGTTGAAAAAAAATTTCAAGATGAAAATTCTGTAAATTATTTTTTGAATTTCAAGATATTTTGGGTTTCTTTAAACTACTTTTCGAACTGATAGCATATACTCGTTCTTGATACATATCACATATACGAAACTTGAAGAAGAAACATGAGAAGGAAAAAATATACATCATGGGGTAGAAATTTCACATTTGTGTCTTGATTTTGAAAACATATTTCCATAGTAGGTTCTAATAGAAAACCTGATGAACTTTAATGAAAAAGATAAATGAGAACGATGCTGCATATATGCAGCATATTCAAACCATGTAATGAAAATGTGAACTATTAAATTTTCGTATAATGCTATAAAAATGATGAAAAATATACTAACCACCCTGAGCACGAGAACATTCTCAAGAAAATAGTCTGTGTTGAATTATGTTCCATGATGAAATAATATACCTTGGATTTTCATTATATATTCCCGAAACTGAAATTGCATTCTATCAGGACTGAATTGCTGTAAATGACAAAATGTGTAAATGATCTACTATAAACTACTTATAATATCCACCGACGAATTTTTCCGATTCAATTTTTCAAGATACAAAGTTTTTCACTTAGCTTCATTCTTCTACTTTTCGAGAGAGAAATAATAAAAAATATTCAGAAATGACACTTTCCGTAAAAAATCATCTACTTCTGAAAAATTTTCATCAGAAATGCAAGTTCACAAAAAATACAAACCAAATATGAGAGTTTATGTAAACATACAAGAATAATGAAGAAATTGAAAAGATAAGACATTATGAAAACATATCCTTCATGATTTGACAATGTATAAAGTAATATCGAACATTATCATAATTTTTTTGCGTTGACCAAAAGCTGACTACCTGAAATATTCAGCCTTGCATGCCGTAATATTTCGAATCCACAAAATCATTAATCTACTGACTTTGGCAATTTGAAGATCAATATTACATTCAACAGCGTACATTCAACTACCGTTATAAGTTAGTATGTAATTTGAAATTTAATCATGAATATACACCAGAAAAAACCTGTGACCACAATTCTGTTTTGCAATTCAGAAATCATGACTGAGTGATCTTCTAATAATATACATGTATAATAATGGTAGAAAAAACGCTTTATTTGTTCAGTAATTTGTTGTCCCTTTTTTATCGAAAGTTCCTCAAATACTCATTTGTATACTGATGAAAAGAAAAAAATGCTTCATTGAAAAAAAATTGCAAATTGCTAATCATATAATTTCATCTTGATAATTCTCACATATTTAAGAAAGAGTGACATTTATCTGACAACAACTACTTAACTATTCAACTCTTCAGTATCATTTTTGCTGGTTAGTAGTAATGCTGAGAACAAAAGAAGAGTTGGGATATACTAGTGGAAATATAAGTATCGAAATATGTTGAATATACTATCATAGTACTATATAAAACCATTATAAAAATTGTCAATCACTCACAGTATGAAATACACTTCTAGGTGAAAATCGCATATAGATTCTCCATATTTTTCCTAAGTATTAGATCGGTAACCCATTGTAGTTGTACAATATTGTCGCGGCCCAAATGGCTCGCGAGTTGGGGGTTAACTCAGATGGTAGAATTTATATAAAAATAATAATCATAGATAAAAAATATTGGATTTTATTAAAATAAAGTTACAACATGACCCCTAACAACGTTACGCTTTATAAAAAATATGGTTCAACAGCCACTAATACAAATCAAAAAATAAAACACTTACCGATGGTACATTTTCAGGGGTGATGGATGTGTTATCTTCAGAAGGTGACAAACCAATGGTCAATACCCACACATTCTTGTTCACTATTTTAGGTCGAAGTCTAATATTGCCAATCAGCATTATTGCATTATGACTAATTGCCGAATATCATAACTTTTATTTAGGTAAATGAACTTTTACCAGATCGACCCATACAGTGCGGTGCACTGAGGCTATAAATTTGAAAAATTTAATATTTTCGGAAATTAATATTTTTGACAATTTGGATTTTGACAATATTCATGTGATACCCATATAGTTTGAATATCTAGCAAAATGTCCGTGTTGTAGATTTTTAGTTAATTGAATAAGGGAAGTTTGAGTGACAGATGATAAGCAGGTAAAAAAATTCCACCGGTAAAAGTACGATACAGAACTTGTTCAAAAGTATCACTCTGATTTGTTATTTGCATTCTTCTATTTCAAAATATAGTAGTTACAGCAATTGCACTATTCCAAAATATTACGAAGATTGAAGAAACATTAGATACTGATAAAATATATGATACGAGATATGATTTTCTGTATCAAATCGTAATTAATATCGTTTATTACTTTTATATTTGGTTGCAAAACAATTTTCTTACCTTCCATTTGTAGCAAAAAGAAGAAATCAATAAAATTCATCGCTAACATTGATTGGCTGATAGTTTTGGTAAAACACCAATAAAGTATATCCCAAATCGAGCATGTCCAGAAATAAATTGTCATTTTACTCAAAAGGAAGTTATTTGATATCAAATACCCGTCATCCAAACTCCAAAAAAGATATCGTCATTAGGTCCTCATCGTGAAACGAAAACTATTTTCATACAAACCAGTATTTTTTGTGAAGAACCATTTTTAAGTGAACTTTATAACGTGCCACATTCTCATTCAATCTCGCAGATAGCGAATCAATGAAAGTAATTTCCTCAATCTGAATACCCTGTCGAGTACCCGCATAAAAAGTGAACTTCCTTCAATTTGCATCTCTCACACTACAAGTACAGTTAATTTACATGATCACATCATCATTACGATTATATAACTTGTATATCATCTCATAAATACCGTAAGAGATTCACTCATGAATATTACGGAAAAAACGCCTTCATTAGGGAAAGTTTTTTCTGGTGGGTTTGATTTTCTCTGAAGCGAAACAGATTATTGGACATATTTGTTGGAGAGTGAAACACATAAATTCAAACATTTCAAAGATTGTTTTTTTGATGTCAGGAATGTTGTTTTCAATAGTGTCAAAAATGTGCATGCATGGATTCAATTAAAAGGTAAGACTTCGTTAATCCTTAGCTCGCACAAGTTTCGACTTCCGAGGTTTGTCGTTCGTAGGGGTGCGACAGCTGGTTAACGGAAAAACAGATTTTAAACAGATCTTCTAAAAAGATCACAAAATCAATGACAAATTAGTCAGTCGTGAATTGTAGTTGAAAAACGAATAAATTTATTCATTCCTAATTCCTTGAATATATAGAGTAGATTTTACTGTGTAAAACCTGAAAACAAAATATCTCAAAGCTCTCAATGTATAAGTTCATTATAAAAATCTTCAAGGATAATTGGGTGTGCTCTCAACTTATTAATTAATTTCTAATGTAAGCCACTAATGAAGAACAACAAAAAATAGGAAGGAATCTCCACAAGTAATAAGCCATAGAAGTGAAATATGTCATGAAACTAGTTTCACCTTACATATCTCATTATTTATGGAATTCATTATTGGTGGCGAAAAATTACAAGGTATATAAGTCAATTAGCAAATTAACAACGGACATTATTTTCTTAAATTAACCTCTCAGTAATGAAAAACTCCATAACACTTACTCTTATAATATATTGTACAATTTTTACTTGTTTTCTTGAAGCAACTGGTTTTCAGATAAAAAAACCAGTGGAACAAGTGTACGCTATTAATGATCTGAGGAATTTTCATCATACCATGACATTCACAAAATGTCATTTATTTTCTATTCAATGCTGCAGTGGCACATAAATCACAGCAGATGACAAGACTTGATGAAATTTCATAAGAAACTCATTTGCTGCCCAACGGAGCAACTGTCAGAGTTGTCTATGAAATTGTTTCGAATTCTGTTCCAGTTGTGAGATTTCGGGATAATGTTTTAATGAGAAATAACTTTGTATCGATGATCTTAAGATAAAGATATTTCTATTTAATGAACGTCAATGTACCACTGAAACGTTATCACAAAATCGTGAGGAAGTTACAACAATCGTAAAAATTAACGACGTACAAAAGTTGAAAGTAAATACTGCAAAAACAAATTTACCCATTTATAAAATCTTTCTGAGGAGAATGTTTTGCTATCCTTATTGGTCATATATATATTTCAATAATTATTCAATAACAAAACATTTTTTATCTCGATCATACCTGCATCTCCATACAACCCAACTAGTGGCATTGATAGCATCTGAATGTATATAGTATACAAAATAGAATCTACAAAGAAAATGAAGTCGATTATTTTTCTGGTATCCTTCTTAGGAGAATATTTTATCAAATGTTAACATTCATGAACCCCGGTGGTCGAAGCGTGTACATTTTTGAACAGGCTCAATACATACAATCAATTTAATTGCATGCCAATAGTTTCGAGGAATTCAGCAAGGCATTTTTCATCTATTGGATATCTTTCGATTTAGCATAGACGGTAACATTATTGCTTCGAAAATGACTCAATATTGTTTTATATAATGAAATAAGTTATGATTATTTTTTTTCATTCTCGTATGGTCATAGAAATGTGAAGAAAATTTTGTGCCAATTTGGGGACAATATTTATGTTCTTGGCGTTCGTTTAGGATTGAATATCCTAATATTGAATTTTTTGAAGTCTGATTTACATGGGTTTTCCACTCCTATATAATGTGAACTTGTCTGCTTCCGAAAATATCGTTCTATTTACAGGTCAAATAAACAAAATTTTGACTTATATTTTTCTTTGAGTTGCCTTTCATAACTGAAGTGTAATAATTGTTTTATCTCTTGATGATTCATTTGTATATAATTTGAAATTACATCACACTTACTTACTGAAGAATTCTTCAACTATTTTCGCTTCACATCCAGATATATTATGAAGACTAATTTTTTTTATATCTTTTCACGGTGTATTAGTATCATCAAATGTTATCGAGCCACACAACATTTTATATTTTTATATAATAATCATCAGTTCGCCATTGCACCATATCATATTTTCCTTGTTTGTCAAGTAATATTTTACCTACTTGAGTGGAGTTTTATCATCCAATAAAGTTGTTTTGTCAAAAATCGGCAAAAGCACGAAATAATAATAGGCCTATGAGACACTCTGAGGTGAATCTTATCCACTGAAGCAAAGTGGCGGGATGTAAAATGCGCAGAAAATCCGCAAAAATCGGAAAGCGCAATAATTGCGCGCAGATAAAACTAAAAATACGCTTATTTTACGCCTCGTTGGCAACACTGTTGAAGTGTTCCATATCGGCAGTTTTATGAGTTTGAAGTTTTTGCGGATTCGTTGGAAATGAAACGGGTTTGATGTGCTTCATCCTCCAAAGAAACCGGCCGTATAACAGGTGACGCTAGTAAAGTCATTTTTCTCTATGGGGATAAATTTATCTGACCTCAAATAAGCTTCAATGATTCTTTCAGATGTTGATTTGAACTAATGAAAAATGCATGAGCTGAAAGTTACTTGGAAATAGAAATGACAAAAATAGATATACACTTAGGTTCGGTATGTTCGAAGATAATCATGAATATTATGAATGATCATTTGAATTATGTAGGGATTATCTTCAAGAGCGATTTGTTTTTTGGAAAAAAAGCTTTTTTGTTTTCTACGTTTCTATCATTGAACAAAAATTGTGGAAAATCTGTAGCGTTCTTATGCGTGATATTTGTTTTAATTCCAAAAAGTGATTTTTATGTAATTTCATAATTATATGAAAGCAGCACTTTCTCCTTTCGTGTGATTCACTGTCCATGTGAAAATAGTTTTTTCGAAAGGATTTTTTTCTTCCAGTTCATATCTGAAATAATTTTCTGTTTAAGTATGCTCTACATATTCCCATGAAGTTTTCTTTGAGTTATTTCATTTGGAAGTTTCTCACTTTCTCGTTTGATGAAAGAGAAATTAAAAACGATTTCTTGTGGTAATTGTCAGAATAGAAAACATTAAAAAAATACCAAATTTATCACATGATGTAGTATATTAATATGAATTTTCTTAGTATCTTCGAATGCATTCATTTCCCTTTTCAAATTGTTTGTACCAGATAAACGAATACTCATTTGTTATTACTACTAACAAACGAAACCAAAATAATTGAGATCAATTTAAAACAAAATACTGTGAAGCCTTTTATGTCCGGAATATTTTTTCGGCTTTGATGCACAAATTATATGTCACATCATAATTTGTTTCCTACATGAGCAATTTCTACGTGGTTATAATTAGTATTCTCTAGTTTGTAACAGTTGCTATGATATTTTTTATGGCAAAATGGAAACTTAAGAACCTCTCATACTTGCAGTAAATGAATAGAGACATAAAGCCACGATTATGTTCGTCGTATGCATAATGTCAAGGATTTCATTCAAAATATGATTCACGACGTTTCTGAACTGAGTACTTCAGGTTGAAATATTTTTGGAAAGATGAAAGGCACATAAACATCTACTTATCCTTTTTTTAACACGTTTATATTAGCTTTATTTGTATAGTTGTTTATTTGTAACCGACTCCTTTGGACTCGATTTTGACTAACTTTAAACGGACAGAACTGTGTATACTTATCAAAAGTCGGTGACAATATAATAAATTCATGAGTTTATATTATTATTCTGATCAGGATCGCCAGGATTCCTCTCACACAATCTCTGTGTGTGAGCAAGTGAGATAACCACACTGCGTGTATATATTTTAAATTGAAACAAATGCGCTTGAAGTAGCAAGTCAAACTAAAAAGTGGAAAATAAATGATAGTTCAAAAAACTAAAAAAATATGCTTTCATAGCAACACAAACTGAAAAATAAAAACTAATTTGAAACTAATTTGAGATTGTGCATGGGGTGCCAATCTGGCAAACAGCTCCTAACCAAGTATTTATAACAATGGATATTTAGCACTCCACGGTTTTTTACAATAGATTTATTCTGATTCCACACCTATTACGAAAAGTCATTAGTTACATCAAGCCATATGACTTATTATCGATGTTGAACAGAATCTTAAATTAGTTTCGAATTATTTTTTGATTTTTAGTTTATATTGCTATTGAAGCATTTTATTTTACTTGTTTGAACTTTTATTTATTATTAACATGCTTTTATTACCTTCATTTGTATGTTTGTCTGTAACTAACTCCTTTAAACAAATGGGCTTGAAATAGTCATTCAAACTAAAAAGTAGATGATAAATAATATTTTGAAAAACAAAAAACGCATATTAATAGCAACACAATCTGAAAAATCAAATCTTCATTCAGTTTCAAATTATTTTTAATTTTTCAGTTTGTGTTGCTATTAAAGCGTGTTTCCCTAGTTTCTCAAACTATTATTTATTTATGAACGCATGGAACATTTTTAGTTTTCATTTTTGGCACCTTTTTTCACATATTTTTGCTGGCATAGTTAACTGTCTAATGAATCACACAATCCTTGTAGATATTATATCATCGCACCTGAAATTACTATTGCTTTGATGTAGTGTCTTGGAAATTTACATTCATGAAAAACAATATAGCTGGACAGCACACAAAACCAACAATTAACAGAAAAAACAGTCAAAACTGAAAAATGTTCTTTTCCACTGAAGGAAGAAATAGAAAGAGGATATCGGATAGACTAAAAAAAATGTATAAAAAAGATTACAGATGTCGGAAAAACATGTTTCACACAGTAATGGAGACAAATAAACTATTAGAGAAATTTCAAACAACTCCTTTTCTGTTTCTGATTCTGGATGTTGAGTGAAAAAAGAATAACGAAATGAACTTGAAAGAATCACGGTATCTATACCATCTCATTACGAAATGAAATTTTTAATTATATGAAGATATAACTGACTAATAAAAACATTTAGTGCAAGAGGAATAGTTCAATATTTTGTTACCAAAAACTAATTTAGTGCAGAAAAAATGTTTTTTTCAATAACCGGAAAATGGCCAATCCATTTGAATAATATAATGCACAAATAAGTGGAGGTTGATATCAACAATAATATATATGTAATTGCTGAAAACTAAATATACTGCACAATAAAGTAACGTTTGAAATCGATAAATGAATGTCAGAATGAATTGAAGATGTGAAGGAAAAATATGAAGTGGAAATGTAGTGAAAAACATCAAATAATTCTCTCATTCAAAGAAATTCCATTTTATTTTGAAAATGATATTTTCACTGTAAAATAAACTTGTTTGGGAGTAATCGTTTCAAAGATGAATGTATCTGAGCTTTTTTGTGCATTTAATTCAATGCTTTGTGTGTAGGTGATAAAAGTGGAATGTATTATACAAACACCACGAACACCAACCAATTATCCACACTTTTGTATTCAACACTATATGCCTGGAGACTTTGGACATATTAGTATTCAAGAAGTAAATCATAAAATTCCACGGTACTGTTTCAAATTTGTTAAAAATAAAAGAACAAGAGATCGATGAAGATACAATTCGAATTTATTTCAGACGGAGTAATGACCGGTCACCATAAATAATTCTTCTACGGCGTTTGAATTCGTAATTTGTCTACTTCAGTGATTAACGAAGATTGTATTTGCCATATGCTGCATTCAACTTTCATTTAGACAAAAACTAGGAGTGATATTTGTTATATAAGCTACTGTTTACACAAAATGTTGAATGAATACAAACAGAAGTTTTATTTGAGATGAAAGAAAAAGAATTGTTGAATTTGTCACTGGCAAATATGTTGATTGAAAGTAAACTTTCGACTTTGTTCGATAGTTCAGTTTGATGATAGTCATGTCACGAAGTGTTGTGATGATGTATTGAATCTATTGGAGCCTCTGGAGACACCCTAAATTTTATTTTATGAGAGAGAGGACATTGGCAGATCAAGATCTTCAGACGATGTGGTGCTGCAGGTTTTTCCGGGTTTTCCTGCAGCTGAAAAAGCAAATGCGC
>WOGO01000885.1:0-20363 GCA_015342085.1 Leptinotarsa defecta | reverse complement strand
GTTAACCATTCCAGGGACTCCGCAACAAAATGGAGTGGCAGAGAGGATCAATCAAACATTGTTCGATGCAGCAAAATATATGATGATCGAATCAGACTTACCTGAAAAATTTTGGGCAGAAGCACTTGCAACAGCATGCTATGTAAGAAATCGCTGGGCAACAATTGCTAACCAGGGAGAAAGCCCAATACAAAAATGAAAACCGATGATTTCCATTGATAAATCTCATTTAAGGGTGTTTGGATGCAGAGCTTGGGCAGTGAACAAAACAAGAATAAGTAAATTCTCTCCTAACGGTATAACCTGCATTTTGTTGGGCTACGATAGCAATTCCAAGGCATACAGACTGTGGGATACAAAGAAGGAAAAAATCTTTATTGGAGGAGGAGCTGTGAGTTGGTCCAGCCGTAAGCAACACTGTGTTGCACGTCTTGAGCAAAACAGCCAAAGAACTGATTTTTTAAGAAATTGGCTCATGAAATATCCAAGGAACAATTTTTTGGTGATTGTTTTCCTATTTTTATTGACAATCAAGGTACGATTAAACTATCCAAAAACAATATAATTTCCGAAATGTCAAAATACATTGATTTGTGTATGTTTCACATCAGATTTGATAGAAGAAAAAACAATAGTTTTGAAATATGTTCCATCACGAGAAAATTTGGCTGATCAACTGACGAAATGTGTTGCTGCAGTCATTTTGGTGGATCATTTGAGAGAATTGGGGATCAAAGATCCAGGGGGAGTGTTAGAAATGGGTGATTTTTAATCAGCTCTGTACTGAACTTTTTCATTTAATTTTGAGTGTGCCCTGTAGACATGTTTAGATGTTGATATTTGTTTTGAAGTAGTTGTCAATTTTGATAAAATAAAAGTCATTACCAAACTTAATTTTTCTCTTTCCATTACGAACGTATTCAACTATATAAAAATAGTTTAACCATTGCAACAAAAAGTTCAACAAATATGACAAATCTGCAGTTTCTCAAATGTGTTATGTTGGCATTGATAGTAATCAAGAAAGGGTTTTTATAAATATAAGGCTGTGAACTACAGCTCTATCCACGTAAATACTTCACAGAAAAAGGCTGTTAAAAAGCGGATGTTATGTGCTCCTGTAAATATAGTCAAAGAAGAAAGCTTATGATTACATTCAAAGATATTCAATTATAAGTTGTACAATTTCAAAAAACTATGTGAACATGATTTCTATGGAAGTTTCCATATACCTTACTTATTTCATTTAATCATTCCCATGAAGTACTTACATCGTCCGTTATGCATAGATAAATAATACAGTCCTCCAAAATATAATGGAATAAATAATTTCCATGAGAATAAGTTAGCTTATCATTCTGGGGTGGAATTTTGGAAATGATCTGTTCTGTAACTTCGACAAAATTACCAGTACATGTTGCATATTTAGCAAGTATAGTTTTTGCTCGACTGATAACACAATACAAGATAGGCATCTGAAAAATATTAGAAAATATTATAAATCCATTTTATATTTGAAAAAATGGTCTTGATTTACTAACCGTGTATCCAAAAACAAACACCAATAGATAACAAACGATTTTAAAAATTTGATTGTATGTCTATTTACTATTTCTTGAATTATTCATTTCATTGTCACCATCTGATAAATGTCATTGATATGTCTATTATCTTGACAAATTGTCAACAATATGAGACAATGCCAAGTTTTAGCTCCGTCCAAGTTTAATCACAGAGTATATTTCACTCTTATGTGTGGGTTTGTTCTAGTTCTCAGTCCGTACTGTTTCGAATTGGCCTAAATCAGTAAGTCAGTTGTGGACTGAAAAGATTTACGTAGCAATATATTCAGTATCCAGTTGGGTGACTTTTTTCTGATTGTTAGGAGTTCCGGCAGACAACCAGAACAGGCTAGTGGTTTATCTTTTTCTTTCTCTAGTTTCTATGGACGTTGCTTTTTGCGCGGCGCATTTAGCCAGTTCTCCTCTTGTTACACCGTAGCCCTCATCATAGAACTTATTTCTTGTTCTTATAGACATTAATCTTACCATAAGTTTGCCATACTCCACTCGTCACTCGGCAATTTGATTGCGTATTCCCTTGGTTTCTGCTTTCATGATTCTCAAATTGTAAGGGGTATATTTTTTGAAAATATTCATTTTTGGGAAAAATGATATGTTTTGAAGATTAAAAATTCAGAATGAAAATGAAATAAAGATGAAACAACAATGAAATAATGATGAGTTAAGAGTTGTTTACAAAGTGAAAGATCAATAGGCAATTATACAGATATAATAAATAAAGATATGACAACAAGGGGGAAAGGAACGGAAGGAGATTCAAATATGCTAAAAATAAATAACTTTGAAGGACAATAAAAAAGGCCAAACCTTTTTTATGAAACAGGGGTAATCGGTCCATATGTAATTAATGGTGAATCCACTGAAAAATTTGGAAATAATACAGGGAGTTACAACCATTTGTAAATTACGAAGATCATATGTGATGTGAATATTCACAACATTATTAGATATTCAAAAAAACACTTTATTGTGAGAGCGTAACAAGGAATAAACTTTGTAATAGTCCTAAATATCCTAAAAGTATACTAGTGGCATACAACGAAATCATTAAATCAAATCTAGAATTTGAAAGTATACTATTCAGAGCATGCACCGAAAAAGATATAGATGAATTAAACAAGAGTGATGATCATACTGGAGATATTGGGCAGAATATCCAAAAATTAACAAGGATACTGGAAAATTAGGAACCCCCTTATTAAGTCGAAGCCTTGGAGAAAATAATAATATATCTACAAACTTCAACTTTTCGGCTGGACTAGCGGATCTCATTTCTATTTGCGATGTAGAATCGCAATATACACAGGGATTATTTCATTCTAAGCGATTCCAAAACTGCATTGTATAGCATTGTTAACATAAGAAAGTTTAGTGGAAAAATAGACTACATTGCCATGAAAATCAAACAAACTACACATTTGGCATAGGGCACTCAAACATTGATGGAAATGAGGAGAAGGTATAATTTAGCAAAAGTTGGTCACAATTCTTAATGCTCCACTGAATATCAAATTAGATGAAACATTTTCTATTATCAATTATCAAAAACAATATCTGAAATGAATATTGAAAACAATGGGAAAAATGATCAAAAAATACATTCAGGATTCTCTAAAGTAGTTATGGTCTTTAAAACTCTTGAAAATAAACAGACAACATATTACAATAATAATTTGAATGAGAACAGGCCACTTCTTCACCAAATTATATGAACTCAATTGTATAAATAACCAATACTGTGTAGGAAAATAAAAACATTGATTCAGATATTTTTTTAACGTCCAGTCAACGCTGTTGCGAACTTTGATTTATATAAATAACTCATTGAAAATAGAGTCCAAGTCCCCTTAAGTATTCGAAGAGTCTCAGGTAAACTCAACATAGAAATAATAAAACTAATTATTAAACATATTGATTATAACACATGGCTTAATGCGCCTGAATGGAAGCAAAATTCTTTCTTTTCCAAAATTGTATTCTTATTAAGATGTTCTATGTCATAATCTCCAAAAACTTGTTCTTCTGTGCCATGTGTTAACTGTCATAAGTGTCAAAGTGTGTGTAATTGTGGATATTAGTGACACAGGTGTAAAAAAAATTGATTTAATGTATTGATTTCAACTATCACTTCTCAATAATAATTTCTCGTTGTAGAGAATCCAAAGTTGTGACTTTATATAAGGAAATTTACGTAAGTAATTTCTTGGAAATTCTTTGTTTGAATTCCACTTTTTATTACTTCCAGCGTTTGACAAAGAAAATAATTTTATGATTTTTGGCAAGACTTTTGGGTATTGATTATTTGAAGTAACTTGGGGTTCATTTGGAAATAAATGTATATAGTGAAGTTGAAAATATTGTATTAACCGAAGTAAAGCGGACCTGTTTTATAACTCTACCATAATTGAATTGAATGATTAATGACCATTCCGAGAATTTGATATTTGAAAAATATCATCAGTCCAAATTCAGAAAAATTGTTTTCATTTTTGCTCAGTAATATATATGTGCTCGAGCTGTGAGCTTTCAGTAGCAACAAATGAAAAACATGAATTCTTGAGACTTAAAAACTTATGACATAAATTTTAAGATTGGTGCATGAATCTATCCCAATTCAAAATACTGACAGCCTCTATAGTTTTATAGCTCAGTCGTTTCCGTTATCATTTAGTACTTACCATTAGGATACTAATATTTTGAAAGTTTCAATTAAAACTGCAAAAGACGCATCCTGAAAGTATTGATCTGACAGTGTCATTGGTCCTGATTTCAGAAATACATTTTTTTTAAGTGGAAAACATTTCAGAGATGGGTTGTTATTTACAAATCTGCTATTTCATAACTGTAATTAACTAGTAGTATTAACAGTCTGCTCATCAACATAGCAACTTCATTTGAGAACTATCACTCCGCCGTCCGATAGAGACAGAAGCAACACAGTGACAACAGATATAGTGTTTAATTATTTTATTTAATAGGTCTTGTTCATAAGATACTTCCAAATATACTCTGGGTGTTTCAAGGTGGCTTTATATTTCTAAAGTGACCCTCAGGTTCGGTATTCATTATTTAAAAGTCGATTACACCTTCTTATACCCTTTGCTGATAAGGAGTCTTGAGTGTTTTCTGATGTGACATAAAAATTTCAGATTTTTTATATGAGAAATAGTTATGTTACGAGATAGTATTTTTTACTGACTCCACTGGTAATTTGACTGTTAAAAAGTTAGTGTATGCTGTGTAACATATTTATATTGTCTCAGTTTTGAACAGCAATGTGACAAAGCGGACATATCGAAATTCTGTACTTATTGAATATGTTTTGAATCAAATCTCAAAACAACACAAATTGACTTCAACACTTCAACATTCAAAGTGATTCACAACATAATACAAAACCAACGTAATTACTGCCCCAACTTCACTTGGATGACATCATTACATTTAAACCAATTTACAGATATTTACATAAATATTCCTCATGAATCATTCTGCTCTTTGAAAATTGTATGAAAATCTGTTCCTTAGTAGTTTTTGAGTTTGACGGAGTCAGACATACATTCACAGAAAAATGTAAAATTTGGTTATGGTCAATATCATTTGAAAGTTGATTAAAGCTTTATTCCTACCAAGGTGTATTCCACAGTTAAATCTACTTTCAAATGACAATGACAACATTAGTACGAAATGAGTGAGAAATATTTGCGCAGAAATTGAACCAAGATTTCATAAATCAGGGTATTAGTAGAAAATCAGATTTTTAAAAGATCTTCACACAACTGTTTAATCGATTAATTGTTTTTTATATGAAATTTAGTATGTTAAAAAGTAAATCGCGAATAGATTGGCTGAAAAAATTCTGGCCAGAACATGAATAACTAAAACTTCAAAAATGACTTTTGAAACATTACTAATTTGTTTAATGAACAAATTTCACACCAATTGAAAATTGGAAGCCTATTGAATATACTATTATTATATTATTAGGTTGGCTATTTTTATCCGGGGGTAACTATACTAAAATTCCATAATAGTAGGCACTAAATTCACAGAAATGACTGACGTTTTTGCCCTAATCTGTCCCTTGCAGTGGCGTACCGAAATTATACTTAACAGATAAGGAAAAATTATGATAAAATATATTGAAAACAGTGTTTACATTTTAATGCAATAATATTTCATACTATTATGGAATTGTACTATACTGGGTTGGCAGGAATAAACAGCCAAGTTGATAATTGTAATTCACACCTATTTGTTAAAATAAATACACCTTTTATCAATATAAGAGCTGTTTCATTGCGAATACAATGATACAGGGTTATCTGTGAAAAATTAGGCCTGAATGATGGGTGTGCACTTTAAAAAACCAAATTTTTATGCAATTTAAGATTTTGCAATAAAGAGGTTTGAGCGCACTGTAGTGTATAATAGAAGAGAATGCAGCATTGCGTCGTAATTATAAATTTCCACCTCAAATTGCATTATGGCTCTGTTCAATGGTCCTCATACTTTAATATTTAAATTGCTCTGCTATGCTTCTACAGAGTAGTGCCATCGATTTTTTTTCAATTGTCTGAAAATTTCAATATGAGGTACGTTACTAGTGAATTTCAAAAATAAAAGCAATTCTTCACTAAAAGGTTAGATTGTTCAGAGCAGCTAAATCGTTTATTTAGTTTGTCGATTTATATTGGATGCATATGCTTTCATTATGTGTTCTCCACATAGAAATTGTCTTTTGCAAACAGCACTGCCATTTCCCTTCTTCTCTACTTCTTTCTGCTTACATATTTCTGCCTCTCTGCGTGGTGATGCGGTACTGTTCGATCTTGAGTGATGTGTCCAATAGCTTTGTGATCTCGAAAGAGAAAAATTGATTGATTGACATAGCCAAAAATTCTTAAAATGTCAACAACTAATCTAAATTTCACGAAAAAATATGTTACAAATGGTCCTCACTATAATGTCTGACTGTGTCGTGATGAGATAATAAAAGGACTTTTGTTTGAGTGAGTGCTTCTTATCGTTTCGTGCCATTAGTGATTACTATCTTCAAACATGTAAAGACTGGATATTTTTCTGGCGGAAATCATGTTTATATCCTGTGATTACGTCATAAACTCATTCGGCTGGCTAATTATTGGGGTAGGATTCATTAACTTTCTGAATTTAATCTATTCTGTTATACAAGTGAACAGGACTTTATTTAAATTTATGTTATAAACACCCAATATTGCATTAAAAACTGTTACAGGTATAACCCAGATATTTTCTCGAAGGTCTCATATATATTTTCATACTTTTTGAGTGATGCAACTAATTTTCTTTTATTTTCAGTATTTTGAGTTTAGTTTGAGTAGAGCCTAGATGATGATAGCACGACCAGCTGTCGAAAGAGGTCGCATATAATTAAATAGAAGTAATAAAGCTTCAAATCCTTTTTGTGACTACATTAATATTAAAATTCATTATCATACATATTTTACAGCTCTAATGTTGTTTTTTATTAATGAAAGTTAATAACATTCATCAATAAAACAATTTTGCTCACTCTCAAGTCCACTCTATAGGAAACTGGAAGAGATAACTTTCTCTACCATAATCTGGCGAAGAATTTCCGAAGATCGCTCGCTTTGTTCAGGAACGTAAGACCTGAAGTTGAGAATCGAAATTCAAAGAACACACTTAGAAAGTATTCTTCAACACAAATGAAACCATAGTGTTATTATATTACTTTTACTTAATTTTACTATTATCATGTGTCAGAGTGTCAGTTTTTCTTCAAGACAACCAATAATTTACTCCTTGGAGTTCGCTGGATACGGTGGACCAAATCATTCATTTTTTCAATCACTAAATAGGAATATATGCATTTCTTTCGTATTTCTCTCGACGAATTCGTCGACCCTTTCTTCGAAGTGGAGAACTGCGTTTATGTGGAATAGACTTCCTGAGAATGTTTTTTCAATTGGATTTAATCTCCAGCGATTCAAATCCAATGTGAATCGCTACTTTCGCACAGGCACCGCTCTGAGAGCGCTCTAAGGAATTTTCTGTAGTGCTTGTGTTTTGTCCTTGAAAAAAGTAGCTTTTTTTGCACCACTTTTCCAACAGGTGCATTTCCGCTGTCTCGACTACGGAGTCTCAATACCTAGTACGTTCTTACAATTGTGGTAAGTATCGATTGCAGAATTCCTTATTTTGTTTGTTTTCTTATTTTGTGTTCTTTCCGGTGTTGGGGATCACTTTCTTCTCTCAGGTGTTGGTTGACATGCAGTTGATTCTTCCCCATGGGCTGATATGATTTATTCCAAGAACATCATTTCTCTGCTCTTTGCAGATCACTTGTTATGATGAAGATATATCACGATATGTTATCGGGACTGCTGTGATATGTGGCTTACCCAACAATCAGCGGTATGGCAAGATATTGAAGCTTGGGGACTTTCAAGCTTCAGAATATGAAAGTTGAATTTCTCTCTTTAAAGGTTGATTTGAATTATAGTTAAATTGAAGAGTTTGATCTAAACAAGATCCTAAAATAAGAAAAGAAGCATAAACTTCTTGTGAAGTCCCAATTTATAAGAAAGATGAAAATATTTATGAGCGATGTTCACACAGTTTAGGAAATTTAACTCTGGTTAGAATTCATATAAAGTATGGAATACTTCAGTGACAGATCTACTTTCAGGCAGGTATTCGCTTAATTTCTTGATTTACACAGGCATATTTATTTAACTCAGTTATTGCAAGTATGATAGGTGCTGCGAAATTCTTATAAGCTGTTATGACTCGCTTGTGTCAGTTGATTGCGAGCAGTCAATTAAAAATTAAACACGCATACTTACAAAGAAATATTGGTTGCTTGTTCACCTGTTCAAAAACAACTCAACTCCAAATATATTCAATGTTAACATTTATTCAAATGTCTACTTGAAATGACAATTCAGTACAAATTATTAAGAATTTCACTGACGAGGACATCATTCTTCAATTATAGATCACAATTGGCTACTTCTGGTAGCAAATATTTATTGATTGTCAATATGCCGGCTTCCAAATTTTTGCCTCCTTTGAGGAATCTTCACTTATAAATATGTCCCATAATTACTGTATAACAAATTCAAACAAATCTTCTCATAGCACTGGTAAACAATATAGCATAATCAAGTTAATATGATTCATGCTTGTTGAACTGAATAAATTAACGCTATCCGCTCTTCATACATTAATTGATGAGTTTTCTTCAATTACAATCCAAATTGAAAACTCAACTTGTTATGGCGAATAACGACTTTTTGTTGACTTGTAACGTTTTTTGTAACGTTTGGTTGTTCTTGGACTTGCAACAATATGATTCGGGAAATAATGATTAAATGAAACTTGTTATTCTAAAATTACAAAAGTTTGAAATTTTATGTAATTTGTTAAAGTTGATCGGTTTGACAAGTCATCTGTCTATCATAAGTTAATGAATCATAGACAACTGAAAAATTTATGAATTTGAAGGCTACATTTCTTTCAACTGATGAAACCTATTTTTCCCACATAGTATAAACAATTTTTACACGCAAGTTTTGTCAATTGTATCAACAGGAAGATTTTTTTCATTGTATTTACATTACATGAATTACATGAATTGTGAGAAAAGTAAGTTATCATTAGATTCATTTTATCTTTGAGTTTCCCTATTTCCCCCTGCCAAGGTTTTTTAGTGCAGAGAAATAAAATTTTCAATAGTACATATGACTTTATTCTCCATAATTCAAATGCGCATTTCTATGAACTTGTTATTGCTATTGAAAAATTGTTTTTTTCTTTGAATAGGACGTTGAAAACATTTTCACGGTGATGGTAAAAGTGGCATTCCTTGGATACGCTCAGGAGGAATTTTTGAGAAATGTCTAAAATCATCAATGCATATAGGATGTAAGTTTATTTTTATTCAGTTGAGTTTTTGTTTTTGTGCTTCCGCTTTAATTAAGTTATGTAGACATTCGCACTTTGGCAGTTTTAGCTTTGTTTATCTCATGTTGGAAGTTGAATGGCATCTCATTCAACTTCATATCAGTTTTATATCATTGGATAATGTCTAATTGTTCTGTCCTTCCTTAAAATCTTCTAAACGGATAGATTGGTCATTGTAGTTATTGAATGGATATCATTATATTTCCGCCCACTTTTGAGCATTACCAGAAATATTTCAGATTAGCTGTCTCTCATTGCATGAATTTTTCCCCCTTTCACAAAAGCTTGTTTGAAAAATGGTGAAATTCTGGTTTGAGGTACTCTGTTGAATTGTAGAACATTTGAAAAGGCAGAAAAATAATATCTTCTCATCATTCAGTTTATATATAATTCTTCTAAGATTATCACCAAAAAAATAACACTTTATTGTGTGATTTTTATTGGACAGTTCTTAAAACCACAACAACCGCAACACTTGTTTCACTATAAAATAGCTTTCTCAAGCGTTTTCAAACTCTAAACTTTTCAGTGTTAATTGAATGAGTTATAGTATCAGCTAATTCTATAACACTAAAAAAAAAATTATGAATAAACTATTTGAATTTAAATATCGAAATCTTATGGTGTTCAATTTTGTATCTGGAAAATAATATACAACTCAAATGGAATATTCTATTGTCTTCGTATGTTAGGGATTTTTTCACTGCCCTCCGCTGATTACTATTCTGATAATACCACGATAAATCATAACCTGTTGTCATAATATATTGAATTGTTGCAAGAATATGTTTTTAATGTAGATTCGCCATTCTGAATGTAGTTACGAAAGAAATAATAAAATAGATTTTCAGTTTTATTTTTTTTCAGAAGAAGAAATAGTTTAATCAAAAAGTCAATTTTAGATAAGTTTATTTCAAACATGATCAGGAAAGAGTCTATCAGATACAATAATTTCTATTTTGTTATTTAATTACCCAGTAATCACTTTTTCTGTTTCTCTTTCATAATGGAATTGAAGAGTAAGCATAAAATTCCTATTACATGTCAAATTGGCTGAGACTACTATTTATCTATAACATCACTGCAAGTTCAAAAAATGTAATTCAAAATTTAAAAAAATACTTCAAGCAAGGCAGTTTTCGAGTCCCAATTAAAAATCAATAGATGTTACATAGTTATTATGTAATTTAAAAAAACTTTCCAAAACCCTAAGTTTTCATAATAAGATCAAAAACGATTTTGATAGGTTATCATTCATTGAATCCTGCTTTCCAAAGTACTATCTTCATTTGTTATTCTTGACGCTAGTACGCAATAATATGTGGTCAAAATCAAATAACTAACTTACAAAATCTCCCATTCCAATTATTTCACATATATAAGATTGTGCTTTCGTATGCTGCTTGGAGTATCGAAGTTAAAGTGGTTGAAATTTGTCTTAAATTTTCGTTTGTTGTGTGTTGTTTGTTAAAAATATCTGTGTTCAATGGACCCTGTAATTTTCTCGTTTTTGGCTGCAAATCCTGTCAATCTTGAATAACACTCACTCATCAATTGGTTTTTTTTTGTACAAAAAGTTATTGAAACCTACAAAATGTGTCAATTTATAAGAACTTAACTGATCTGTGAAGCGTTCATTAGTTCGTGAACATTAGTGCCTATATTGCTCACACATTAATACTCTAAGCAAAATTGGTAAAATGGTTGTAAATGAGTGCTCAAACTGCGATGGAACAATTTACTGACTTCAGTGCTTCTGGACTTCGAACTGTTGCTTCTATTTAAAACTATTGTTACGTTTTTACCCGTGGGTTCTCCAATAATTGACTACACTGAACAATCAAACTTAAATTTATTTCACTTGAAATACAACAAACACTTCAACTAAAAATTCAACTATTATTTTAATGTCTATCGCCTTCCTAGATCACTTCACGTACCGTACTGTTTAAATATCGCAATGGAACATCATAGAATTTCGCCTAAGTTCTGTCGACATCGTAGCATGTTTCTTCTTGAGCGGCAGGTAACATTGGATACTCCCACGCTCTCAGCTACGTCCCGCTTGGTTTATGTTTACCAGTGGCGGCCAGCGTTATTTCCTTTTGGGCATGATTTACAACATTATCAATGGACTGAGTACCAGACCTGATCTCTCTAAATTATCTCTACACTTGTCCCCAGTCCTTCAATTAGGCAGGTGAAAACCTTTTATGTTTCTTTTCACAGATTCGATTACTCATACAACAGCTTTATCCCCAGAACTCTTCGATTAGCTAACTCTTTGAATAACCTTTAAATCTTTGATATATCACTTTCCTGCTTCAAAAAGCACATTCTATTTAATATTTTTAGCTTGGGCTGTTGTATTGTGTTGAGTGTTACTTTCCTGCAAGAATTAGATAAGCTCAGATATTTTTTTCTTAATTGATCTTTATGATATCTTACTATTTTGAAAATAGTATTCTTATGATTTACTTTCAATCCACTACATTGTATCGGTTACTATATATCACTGTAAAATGGAAAAAAAATGTTTGGAGGATAATAAGTTCAGTACAGAAATATGGTATGGCACCTTCAATTATACTATAACTCTATTCATCAGCTTATGGGTATTTCCAGATTATATTTCACCATAAGTTCCAAAAATATACCACAACTTTCCTTTGAATATATTTGGCACAATAGAGATTTCATCCAATATCTCAAAAAAGGAGACGTCAACTTATATGCAGTGTTGCTTTGAAAGAATTCTGAATAGTATGATTGCCAACGTTAAAATTGTACACAACTTTTGATAATACTGTACACCAGGACTATTTACTATCTTAGTTACACAGAAAACTGTTGGTTGAAGCTTAAGCTAATCGTAGGAACTTTATACGTCAGTAGCTTTTTTTGTCGATTAAAATGATTCATTACCTATCTTTATTCAATCTCATTATCAATAAAAGACGAAGATATTCCCCTAGCCTTCTTCTTTACTTTTTTATTTTAATTGGTTTTGGCTATCAGAACTAATCAGAGATCTGATATGGATTGCATGTCATTGATCAGATTCAAAATTGTACATTTCAGGGTATTTTCGAAAGAGGTACAATATGTACAACACATCTGTATGACTGATAATAATTGAAATCTATACGTATTCCTCAACATAGCGAAATAAAACGGGTGTTTGTATCATAAAGGCGACACATATTTACGAGAAACAAGTACAGTAAAAGTATAAGCAGGCCTGGCATATTAATAACGTCAGCCTAAACATTAGTCACATTTGATTTCGTGAAATGTATATGACAATTTCTTTGAGGTATAAAACAGGTCTGTCTTTGGACTTCTACAAAATCTAAGGAATATCATTTCTATTACGAGAATACTTATGTTCTAGATCTGATGCATTGTCATTATTAATAATCTATCTATCAGAACTAAGAAACACTCGGTCAATACCCATCGATTGCATGCCTATACTGAGTTGTTTTATAAAACTATATCGATCATATACTTCAGTTTAGTTCTATGTTGACTGATCATTCAATTCATTCAGATAAGTTGTTTTCATAAACTTTGACGTTGAGTTTTCATTTCTAGACCTTTGAAATCTTTACATTGATGTTACTGTTCTTGACTTTCTGAGTTGGTTATGAGATGTAACTGAAACTCATGGCATGAAAGAATCTAACACCATTAATGTTTTCCGCACTTTAATTTTGAAAACACCGTTTAAAAAAAACTGAAACTTATGGCATGAAAGTATCTAACATTACTGTTTTCCGCACTTGAATTTTAAAAACACCGTTAAAAAAAACGTTTTGCCAACCGAATTGGTATCATCAGATCTATACAGATCCAGTCCAACTGATGAAGCTACCCTGTAGCGAAACGTGTCCTAAACAAACATTTATTGTGAAAATATTACTTTTTGAAAAACTAATTTACTAACTCTTTGTATCTAAGAGGATGGCATTCGATATTATTGAATATGACTGAATTCTTGACTAGTAAAACATAAATTTCGTAAATGATTTCGGCGGTACCTCAATTACTGTATGTAGTTTGTGAGAAATGAAATTGTTTATTGAGTTAGACAAAGTTTGAAGGATACCTGCACTATTTTTTAGTGTCCGACCGAAAGTTCGGTTTTGGTCGAGTTTCGGCAAAAAACAGGTTTCGGTTTAGTTTCGCTTTCGGCGACAAACCTGCCGAAACTACGACCGAAACCGAAACTGCATTCGTGAGTTCCCGCGCAGTGATCGGTCATGTTCGGCGCGTTAAATTTCATACAAGTGACGAAGACATTTTACCGAGTCCACGTGCCTAATCATATCATGAACAATTGTGATATTAGGTAACAACTTAAATAAATAATTTTATGTTTAATATATTTGAAAAACCATCAATAATATTCAAAAGAAAGGTCTACACCTACTCAAATAAATACCTCACCTATTTTAAGTATTTTCAATTAATATTTTTTCTTAAATAAGGGTTTGTCATGTTAATTATCAGTAAAAATGTCGAAGACTGCATAACGTTGTGATTTAAAGATAAAAAACAAAGACTGACTGATTGTTATAACTTTTTCTTTATTTTTCCCTCACATCATAATCCTTGTAAGGAAGTTTCGGTTTCGGCCGAAACTGAGACCGTTGCCAAAATTCGGTTTCGGTCGTAAAACCCAGTTTCGGTCGGACACTACTATTTTTATAAATTTTTCGTGCCATATCGTCTTTGTTCAAACTGTGGACAAAAAATGGTCAGCTAAGCAGCATAGACAAGGACGTGTCGATAACGTCAGTCCACAAAGAAGCTACGCGGATGCCATGTGCCATGTTGTGTTGAATAAACAAATATGTGACAGTTTTAGTCAAAATGTGAAGTGAGGGCCCTTTTTATTCGCTCCGGTATCCAGGCCGGGGTGGTTCGGATATCCACACACAAGAGGAAATTGGCCAAATGCGCCCGGTCATGCGGAGAGAGAGCTGTGATCTAAGTTACATAAAATATGTATTTAATAATGATAAAGTATCAACAACTTAAAATTCGAAAACTCACTAGACTAACAAAAAGACATCCTTTATTGAAAGATAAGTGGAATATTTTAAAATTAATTAGAACAATAAATCATCATAGTGTGAATAAAATGTCATAAAAAGCATAAACATTTAATAAAAGAAATGAATTAGATTACACAAAATTCTAATATTATTCAACAAACTCCACAACTTTATTTACATCCTTGTTGACACAACTAATTTACCATCTAGTTTGTTATAGCACTTACAGATATTTCAAGTATTACTCTATAGTTGTTGGAGGCTAATTTATGCACATGCCTGTCGAAATTTTTCGCAAAGTTCCTTTTTGTTTCTTGGGCGTGTTCATAATTTTTTTTTGGGAGAAGTCTCCAGAGAAAGAAGTCTCAGTTTCTCAGTTTTTGAAAAATATATTTATTGGCCATACTCTTGAGACTAACAATACTTAGCTAGGCTTAGGCAGCCTAATCCCTCATCTCTGGGAGGGTTTTGATAGCATGACAATTCGGGCTAGTAATTTAAAAAATGTTCTCATCTCTACAATACACTAGCAGAATTAGCACGTTATTAGTAGGATCAAATTTCATTACTTCAAATGGAACTCCCTACTTCAAATTCTAGATCATTTTTATATTACCTTCATTTTACCTCACAATTAATATGAAAAATAATTCATTCAACTATAACTTCCGCAGTACTAATTTTGTTGCAGTGTCTATTATGAAACATTTGGAAAAGACTATTAAAAAAAGGAACAGACTGAAATCATCAGTTTTTCTTATGGAATATCATACAATATCAACACCTTTGAAAATATAGTCACATTTAAAAATCGTGAAATACCAAGAAACAGTGACGACTTATCTGCAATAATTCACTTTTTTAGGAAACTTGCACAAATATTTTATCTTCTGATAGAGGAAGAAAAATTCATTTTTGAATAATTCAATGAATATTCTAAAGAAGGTTTCATTTATATATCGCTACAATTAGTGCAAAAGCCTATATGAAAACTGTACACTTCATATGAGAGCACAAAGCTGATTAGTTTCTCATGATTTATATATAATTTCATATTTTTTTTCACATCTGCTGTTTTGATGGAATGATATGAAGTTTTACTGGTAAATGATAAGGAAGTAGTAATTCGTTTTTATGCTATTCTATAAAGTGTATTCTTACATACAATATTTCGAACTAGCATTAGTGATGTGTTTATTTTTTGTTTTTTGGGGGTTTTCCACTTTTTATGTAGATATCCAAAAGGGATGTATTCTAAACTAAATCCAATGTTATTTAAGAAGATCATATGCAATACATGGTTAATAAATTCTCATTTCGACAACTTTTGCAGAAATGAGTTGTATTTTTTGTCGGTTTACCTTTTTAAATTTTCATGATTAACAGTATTGTTTATTCACTTTTCAAGTCCGGTTCATTTTTCCAGTACCCCCTTGTTGTTTCCTGTTCCTTTGATTGAATCTAAGTACTTATTATAGGTTGCGCTCTCAAAATTCAGGAAATCAGCTGATCCGATAAGCATATTGGTCTCGGTAGTGGTCTCCTCGTCAGTGATATGTCCCTAAAACAAATATCGGGTAGTTTTTCTTATTATTGCTAATACTGATTAAGTTTGATCGAGCTGGCCGATACTTGATGAAAACCCATGGTAACCAATTTTTATAATATACCCCGAATCCTGTTCCATTTTGCCAGGTTTTTATATTGTAACGAATCAAAGAATTAACTGTTTTAAACAAATTTATTTTTGACAATAATTCACTATTACAACTAATTTATATACAACACTTAGCAACTAACGCTTAATTTATCTTCACTGTTCGAATTCTTTATTCAAACATACGATTCGCTTTCTGAATACAGACCACTGCTCTGAACGAGAAGCGGCCTTTTTATATCGGCAACGATCGCTCCAGATCTCTCTAGGGGTTTCGGCACTCATCTATACCTTTCGCGGCGGTTCGCAGTGAGTCATGTGTTTGCTGGCTGAGATATCGGTCAGGGCCGGCTTCAGATTTGTTATAATATTGTAGATATGCATCTCAAAGCTCCTCAAACTTGCTCTGAGATATATATGTATGTAAAACGTTGATTGATCTGTTTTTGTTAAATGATTTAAGTTGTGGATGGGTTTCTTTGTGTGGCTTCCGTTATAGGCTTATGCCTCTAACAGTTTACGGCACATTTCATCTTTTTTAAATCTACCGCTTTCTTTGCCACCTGCCAGTCTTTCCTGAATGCTCTTTTGGAGATCCAGTTCTGAATAGTTTCACCTTCTGTTTTTATATATTTCCTAGTATTTGATCTTTCTTAGATTATTTATTAAGACGGGAGGTTTCTTAAACACTCTCTCTTAGAGGATACTATATACTTACGTTTTTGTTTAAACTTCTCCCTCACCACCTATCTTTTATTTGATCGCTGTGAAGTCCATCGTACAAAAATTAGTCATCGGCAATATATTTATTTATTTATTTAGTAGGAAAGCCTAATATTAAAAAAAATGCATTATTATGAGTGAACTTTCGAATGTAAAAATATCCGAAAAAAACCGAAATTTGAAAATATCGTTTTTATTTTCTTCTAGCTTAATTTCAAAGGAAATGTAAAACGAATAGCACTTTGCCATGGCCACTTTTTAAGGACTACACGACAACGTAAGCAGAATTTTCCTGTGACGTTTCGTCGTTTAGAAAACATCATTAACTTTATATTTTTATATAAGCTGAAACTAAAGTATACCCTGTATACGACTCCATTTTTCATTGTGAATACAGCAACGTATCACACAATATGATTTCATAACCATTTCTCGCGTAAAATGAAAAGTGATTACTTAACCTGCTTTTCTTCAATTTTAGATAGTATGCGCTGATACATGAAGTAAATTGATTAGTTTTATTTATAATAAATTTTAACTTACCACTTGCCGGAATTTTTGCGTTGTTGAATATAAAGATGAGTCGCAATATCAAAAGTTTAGTTTATAAAATGTAATTGTAGTGTAATAACGAGGAGCTAATATTTATTATAGGAAATAAACAAAAACTTGTAACAAGTTTTCAAATAACTCGCCGTTATTTTATAAGCACAAGTACGCTCGTCTCACAGACGAATTAAAAACTTGAATTAACAAATTCGTAACAATATTGTTAAAGGATGCAGTAACCAATCTTAGCAAATCTTGTACATTTTGACAATTATGAGGGTTAACTTGATTCTTGATATATCCCCAAAGGAATATTATTAGGCACATAAATGCCCTACTTTTCTCTAATTCAATCGACGCCGTATCACTTACCGTTTTCGATATCCCCATGCTGTTCATCTTGGACACAGTATATATCCTTTTTGATATTTTTGAAGCGGTATTCAACTTAGCTCATTCAGTTTTTTGTGAATTTCATCACACAAATACATATCTTCACAACGGAATTTACAAATGATTCAGCTTTATTTGTCAAAAAACCTATGAAAGAACATTTGATATTTCAAAGGTCATTTCGAAAATATTTGTGACTTATGAAAATGAAACATTTTTGCTTAATTTATTTATTAAAACGCATTCTACTCGACGATCAAATATAAAATTCGTTTACAATGCGATATAATTGTGCAATATCCCGCTTCATAAACGACATTAATTATATGGCTATTGTTGATTTTAGTATACTTTGTTGGAGCATTTACAATCAAAAAAAGTTTTTCGATACTCGTGTTTTAAAATTCAGTCACGCTTGCGTTGACAGTAAAAGTTTTATAATAAGGTGCTGTAAAATGGATATCAGGAAATAATGAAGAAGTGCTAAATGGAATACTTTGTTTTTATTGAGTACCACATACAAAAATCTAAACAAAAAAGACGAACGATTGTGAATAAAATAACATACATATCACAGTCAAAATTTCATTTCTGTCTCGAGAAGTGATAAATATTTCGGCGTACACACGCCTTGGTAAATGGTTTTTTTGTTGAAAGAAATGGAACGTTCTAAACGGGGGTATGTAATATATCACTACGAACTTGATAGACGAAAATTTCAACATTTTCCTGTGCTTGTAGTCATCAGAATCGGCTCGCGTTTAAAATATTAAAACTATTTTGAAGCATTTCTAGTCAACGGTAATTTTAAATAATTCTCTTCATATTCAGCAAGAAAATAGAAACATTGGGAAGAATGACTGCAATGACCCAAGAGGAGATTGTAGCTGCTGTTAAGACCGTTGCCCAAGGTCTTGAAGCTCTCCGTTCCGAACATGCAGGTATCCTTCATGGTCTTCACGATGCTCCTGATTCCATTGTCAGCGAAAGAGCTGGATTCGTACAACATAGTGCTGAGATGATAGAACTAGGTTTAGGTGAAGCACAAGTGAGTAATATCTATTTTGTATAGAACCTTTTGGATGAAATTCTCGTATGGCATTTTATTTTTAAGTTTCTTTTTGTGTAAAGTATTTAAGGCGACTGAAAACTCAAAAGCAGTGAGGTTTTGATATCTCAAATTTTTTTATAATTCATGTCTGCAAAAAATAAATGAAAACCTAAATTTTTTTGGAAATAGTCAATTTAGACGTGTTTTATATTAACAAAAAAGTCATGAAAAAGAGTTCAACTAAAATCACATCTTAACATACTTTTGTTTGAAAAATTTGAGCCTAATGGCAATTTACCCAATTTTAATAATTTTAATTGTGTTTTACTCACATCTTAGTTTAGCTTATAACCTAAATAGAATGACATCGAATAAACCCATTGACAAAGTTATTTATTCTCCTTGAAAACGGGGTTGATGGTAGTTGATAAGTATATTTGAAGCAATTTTGATAATATTTATAATAGCGTTCAGCTGTCACTTCAAATGATATTGATGAATTTGAAATATTCACGAAGTTCGGGAATGTAAATCAGATACTACTTTTGGTATCTTTTTTTCATATATTTCTCACTTCAAAATGCCACCCAACGTCGTAAGTAACATTTGTTTGAAGGTGGTTGACAATGTTTTGTGGAACATTTCATTAGTTCGGCTTCCATTGTCTAATATGATATAAATTGATTTGAAATCCCTGGAAAAACAATTAGATGAAAAAACAATTATATTAGGCAAAAAACTGAAATTACAATGAAATAAAATACAAAAATACAAAAAAATTCAACTATTAACACGAGATTAAAATTGAAAAAAAATATTAACAAGAAATGAATATTGAAAATTAAAAGATTCTAAACCAAGTTACCTCACGACGTTTCGATTGTTCATATCGCAATCGTTTTCGGATCTGTATCATTTTTCAAAGATTTTTAAAAAGTAAAAATTTCTATGCTGATGTGAACACCTTGCAATAGAGAATATTTGAAAAAAGCTATATTTTTAGGAAATATTAGTTTTTGAAAAAGAAAGGTTTTGGCTTTTTACTTTTCCATCATACAAAAAATATGGGAAACTTCCGAAGGAAGCAGATATTTTCAAAATGAACATCTTTTCATAGGAACATTACGCAATATAATATAATGGCAGACTTCGAAGTTTCGGAATAAGATATTTGTCTCATTTTTCACATATAGTCAGTGGGCATATTTGAAGACTGATTATAAATCAAATCATCTAAAGTATCTAAAGGAATAAATCGTTCAGGCCAGTCTCAACTTCCTACACTGTAGGTTAATGGACTGGCAACTATCAGAAAACAACTACTCCCCTGGCTAATACCACGAAGGGCGTTGGATTATATCCAACAGGTGTCA